>NEEE01005921.1:3936-28355 GCA_002278615.1 Pogonus chalceus | reverse complement strand
TCTAGTGTATATATATATATATTATTTTAGAGTGCAAGTAGTATATATATATATATATAAGAATTGCTCGTTTAAATATATAAGATTTGTGAATGAATTAAAAACTAACGAAGAATATATAATATTTGAAATCATCTGCATATTTTTAAATTATTTGACATTGTTGTCAAATTTTCATGTTACCAAAGTCATATAATGATTATGATGAAACATATTATATCATCCATTGTCTTCATTTTATTAAGGAAACTTTTGTATTAAGGGTTTAGGGTTTAATATGTTGTTAGAACAATACATAATTAAATAAAAATATTTTTATAGTAAATAATTACGTTGAAAGATGATTTTAATGTCATTTTATGTTACAGATTATCTTTTGCTTTATGTTTATTAGTTAGTAGTTTTTTATTAATTACGAGCCATAATTTTTGTGTTATTACTTTGAAACAAAAATTTTGTATGAGAATAAAGTGTAAAATACATCGAACTATAAACGTACATACATATATTATTAATCAAAATACAAAAAATCCTTCATCAGAAAATTCAGGCATTCATGCGCTGCAGTACGCTTACGCCATTACCTATTTAACTTTTATAAATGAAAAATGATGAGCTCATATACATATAGCAACCCCCTTCCATTCATTATAACTCGCAATGTTCTCTTTTTGCCCCTTTCGTCATGAACTTCATTTTCTCACACGTCAAACTTGTTCATTCCTGTACAGTTTTTATCTTTTTCTCTTGATCCACATTTAGTTTCTATCTTCTTTTATCACCTATACGCATCTCGCACTGTCGCTTCCGTCCTTGTACGAACGATTAATTCCGGTTTATCTTCTTTTAATCTTCCGTCTATTTTCATTCGTACAAAATGTCCAGCCAGGCAAAAGAGTTTTTCCACTGTTACACCGCTTACTGTCGTCTGCATTGGTTCGTATTGCTACTTGTTAAAACTTACGTACGTCAAGCGGTCAATTAGACATGCGCAGCTGGAAACATTTCTGTTCTGTGCACTATTTATTGCTTAAATGGATTGTGACTGTTAAATTATTTCTGATTTATCGGTGAAAACTAAATAAATTACTCGTTTGTTTCAATATTCCAAAAAGAAGAATATTATAAATATAAAATTATGTTCGATTATGTGCCAAACTATATCCAAAAGTTTATCTCAATATTATTAATAATTAATTAACTTTTTTTACATTTTTACTACTAAGCTTTGAACTCAAAATATGTTATTGATTTTTTCTGATAATATTTATTATTAAATTTCCATAATACTTTTAATTTTATAATTAATTTTAACGATAACCGCAAATTAAAAAAATACAATTTGTTGGGTTGCAGGAAATACTTAATAATTCTACCATATAAAATAAATAGTTGTTAGTAAATGATTATTTTATATTTTTAAAAGCTTTTTAATGTGTCGGAGAAAAACAAATAAAAATTAAACACATTTAATCCTTTTTTATGCATTCTATTTACATTTATTTTGTTATAGTGTTAATGGATTTATTTCAAATTGTAAAAAAAAAAAATTATTTTATATAAAATGTAAAACATTTTTTGTTAAACAAATGGTTAGTTTTTTTTTTAAATGAAAACATGAGATGTTTATTTTACAATAGTATTATTTAGAATATAAACTTGATAATTTATAAATGAAATATAAACGTTCAAATGTTTTAATTAATTGAAGTTTGTGTATTCCAAACATTTTATTGTTTTATTTATAAAATGAACTCTCGCAGTTGTTTTGCATTTGTAGTTTAGTTTGAAAGTATTTTTATTTCTCTTAGTTTTTATTTTAAATGCTATTGCATTATAGTTATGTAAACTTAAGGTACTTTTCCAAACTTGTTCAAGTTGTTTTATAGAAAATAAAATAAACCATTGTTGTTAGTTTAGCTGCAGTCATTCGGAAAATACAAAACTGATATTTAAATGAAATTTTTGATTCATTGTTGATTACACTTTTATAAACTAAATCGACAATGCAAACGATCATGTATTATAACAAAATGTCGCTTTCATTACAAGAGAAACTTTCAATTAATTACAATTTCAATAATTCGAATTCGCACGAAAGTTAAGCATTAGCAAAGTGGGTATCCACTTGCAAGGCGTAAAAAAATTACTCCACGTGGATTTGCGATAATTTAACGAGTCATTTCTTTTGGAATTTTCCTTTTATTTATTACTTGAATACTTTTGGGTGATAATTGCTTGTTACCGACAGTAATTCGTGCAGAATTTATCGCGTTTTTAAGATTTTAGTTTGATGAAAAACTCAGAAGTAAGTACTCATTAAAAATTTCCTTTTTTTATATGTCAAATGAGAATATAATAAATGAATAAATTTAATAGAAGTAATTGTTGTGGCTGTTATAGTTTTACCACTCCAATGGTCACGTAGGGTTGAATCGACCCTATTTAACACTTTTTTTGGTCATAAAATCGTCCATTCTAATCACATGTATTTTTCATTTCTAGTAGTCTGCGGTGCATAGATAGCTTTTGTTTCGAATCTTTTTTTTTTTATCTCACCAAATTTTTTGATTTTATTTTATAAATTAGTAAAATTGTATTAGCTAATTATTTTTTTTTACTAAAAATAATGCCTTTATTTATAATTTGACCTAAAATGAAAAGTTGAATACAGACAGATAATAACTGCATTTCTTTTTAATTTATCTTGCTAAACTTTGACTTTTTAATTTTGATTTGATTTTAGAATAAAATAAATTTTTCCTAATTCAAAAATAATGTGTCTAGGTATAAGGAATGCATATTTTTTATTAATAGATTTTCTAAATCCCTAAAATATTTAATAAGTCCTTAAAAGTTAAAAAAAAAGTAATATTAATTATATGTACAAATCAGTTACTAAGCGGACTTCAGAAGTGCTACACAATATTACATTATTGAGTATATTTTTAGACGTTTCTAAGAATGTAAATTCCAGATTTTTGTTAGTAAATGTTTTTGTTTTTTATAAATTAAATTTATAATTTCGAGTAGCTGTTCTGAAATATATATAACTTTACGATTTACGCTATCCATTTATCTTGTAATGCAGTTAATTTTTTTTAATTTATTTTTTGTTTGTTTGAAATTTCTCGGAATCAGAATGAATATATTAAAATTTATAGATTTTTGTTTGAAATCTTATTATATGAAGTAGCTCAAAGAAAATTCTTATATTCTTGTTTAAATCGAGTGAAATCCCTAGAGTAAATGTACCTCTTGTTTCTAAACAATTGTTCATGAAACACCAACCCCCTAGTGATAGTATCTGTTACCATCCCTTCAGTATGTGACTGTTAATTGAAGATCTGTAGTATCACGAACACAGAGTCATAGGGCGCGAACCTAGACTCCCTCACTCAGGCGTCGAGCATCAAGGAAATGAATTCTTAATTAAATGAAGCAACAGCAGTAGCAATAGCTCTCGGGGATACGATATGATAGAAACAGTTACTGTGTATATAGCATTTTATGTCTTACGTCTGCTTGTGACGTCATCGTGCACAAATGGTATGAGGCATGAAGCTTTGTAGTATTTTGATTAGGTATTGTCAGAAATCATTGTATCCAACTTTCATATATTGTAGAAAAGTTTGCGATTCTTTTAGCTTTTAAAATGTGTTATTAGATTTTACAATACTTCTTTATTTTTCCTATTTAACTATTCCTAGATTAAATAGTTATTATTAAAATAACATTTTTTACTCACCTTTCTTTTTAAAACGTTAAACTAATATTTGTTATTTTCAAAAATTAAGTATTAAGCAACAATTTATTATATTATTTAAAAAGTACAGTTTCAGCACTTATGGAACTTATTTATTTTAGTTTTATATAGTCCTATAATGATCCAAGAGCTTTTTTTAAAGGAAAACAAATAGAAATTAATTAAGTCCTATTCAATGATAGATTTTCCTTGACTTATAAGTATAAATTTATTATTTATATAAAGAAAATAAGCATTGCTATTTACTTAATATATTAAGAATGTATTTAAGCTGGATATAGAAGTTTATTTAACTGCCAGAAGGTAGTAAAATTTGGTCTTTTTATTTTAATACGAGCAAATAGTAGAATTTGATCTGTTTATTCTGACGCGAGCAGGTAGTAGAATTTAACCTATTTATTTNATATATATATATATATATATATATATATATTGTTATTACTATCTATAAAATAAACCCATCTGTATTCTCTTGTTAAAAAAATATATCAATTTACCGGATTACTTGATAGTATAAGAAAACATAAAAAAGTATTGTTGCTAATTGGGAACGGGTAAATGTATTCTACTTGTAATTAAATTCAACGTAATGTTAGTTGCTAACAAGATTGCACTTTTGCTTCTTAGACAAAAGTGAAGTCAATTTTGTGGATTGTAGCTGCTAGTTTTGCATTGTTCCCAACTCAAAAGTTTCATGATTTTAAACCCATCCGTAAAAGATAATATTTTTATGGACGATTTCTTAGCATGATATTTGAAAATCTTTTAAGAATATTATCACACAATTAATTGACAGAAACTTATCTGTGTAGCTTTTATATGTATATGTATATTCCATAACTTTTTATCAGGTTTAATAACTTCTAGTGTAAATTACTTAAGTAAAATTTATGAATGAAATAAAATATCGTAAAAATATAACTATAGAAATATAAATATAAAAAGTTACTTGCAATATTCAAGTCAAATGCAAATAGAAACTAAAAACCGCAATGCTAAAGTGAAGAGTTATATGTCTCAGGTGTCTCATACAACATTAGAGTATACATGAATCCCCATGAGAACTTAGAAAAATATAACGTTCGACGTTGCCTTACGTTATATTGTAAAATATGAATTCAATGTTTACTATCATGTTGCTACGTGCACTCTTAAATCCATTTGAAATAAAAATTGTACATAATTTGCTCTGTTTACAAACACATTGTTATTTACAACAGTCTATTAAATCATTATATATTTGTTCTGAAAATTAGTTAAATTAATTAAAGTATAACTTAAAGCTTACAAAACTCATATTGAAATTAATAATAGCATTTGTTTTGCAATAATATTTATTGAAGCTTTTCAGTTGTATAAATATTTGGTTTAAATTGAATTTAAGAAAACTTTGCCTGAATTAAAATTATTTTAAAAATATTAAAGCTTGCTGTAAAATCTAAAGTACTCGAATTATATATAAATATAATATAATTTTAAAAAGTAATGTAATTATTCCATTATGCTAACCCTAGCTTTGTATTATAAAATGTTATGTTTTTGTGAGAATTTGACCTTATTATTTTAGCGTCAGTAGGTAGCAAAGGGGTAGTTTATTAATTTTAGCGCCAGTTAGCGGAAGAATTTCGTTTATTTATTTTAACATCGGCAGGTAGATGCATTCGACCTCATTAATTAAGCGCCAGCAGGTAGCAAGGTTTTTTTTTATATATTTTTGCGCCAGCAGGTAAACGTATTTTGTTTGTTTATCTTTGAATCGATAGGTAAATGAATTTGACCTCATTAATTTAGCGCCAGCAGGTAGCAAGGGTTTGTTTATTTTAGCGCCAACAGGTAGAAGAATTAGACCTTTTTATTTTAGTACCACAGGCAGTAGAATTTGACCCTTTTATTCTAGCGCCAGCAGATAACAAAATCTTATTTCATTACCATAGATTTGGCGATTATTATATTATATGATGATTGTTTGCACGGCTTTTATTAAATATCAAAATAGTTCATTAAATTTAAAGAACAATCACAGAATTGATCCGAAAAGTATTGTTGACTGAACTGACATATTCATATTTTTTAAAACTATAATTGAATTGTCAGTTGTGTTTTATATAAATATTATAAATAATAAATTGTATTTTGTCAGTATTTTCATTCTGAATACATAAATAAATTAAATTTTGACCTGATTCAGGGAATACTAAATATTTAAAATGCATGAAACCAAACTTGAAATATGTTGACTAATCTAAAATGAGTAAAATGTAACTAAATCATAATTGAATTGTAGTTTGAGTCCAGTAAAATATCCCCAAAACATATCGTAAAATGAGGTAAATATTTGATGTTGATAGTTACCACAAATATTCACCGTAGTAATATTAATCAACTATGAAGTTTGTTAGGGTCGTGTTTGTATCTCTATATTCAGATTTTGGACGTAGCTTATATAATGTTAGTAGTTTATCAAATGATGCCATCAACGTGGTACATAGCACATTATGTACTTGTATGTTTATACATAAATGGTAAATGTGATATGAATACACAGATTTCAATTTCGCTTATCTTTGATTTTCAGCCAATGACTTTATATTGTATTGAGTCGTTGAATAGATGTTGGTTTATGTAATTTAACCCTTTACATGTACCTTTCAGTTAGGTGTAGCTTGTGATTTTCAGTTTTACATTTTTTCATGTTATGTTTTCATTTTTAAATTTTTCAGAGCCACGAGATGTTTATTATTTGTTTTTGTTTCAATTTTTTTAGCTTTATTTATTTTGTCGAAAAATAAATGCTTTCTTTATATGTTTTGCTTGGTTTGAAATAATTTATTTTACCAANAAGTGTAGAGAATATTTGATTAAAATTATTTGGCGGTCCGTGAATTACTTTATTCTTGGACAAATTGATCGAGCTAAACGAATTGTACAAGGGAATACAGTTGTCCAAACTTTAAACGCGTTTTTCTCGAAACAAGATTTTTCGGGAATTGTAACTTTTGAACCGTTCAATCAATCGAATTCGCGTTTGGTTTACCTTAAAGGAAATTGAATTCTTGGGCATCTTTATCTATAAAATTGCAACATTTGAATGATTAAAGATTTTGTTTGCCTAAAAAGAAATTAAATTTTCGGGCATCTATACTTATAAAATTGCAACATTTAGATTATTAACGATTTTTCACAGCAAGCCAAAGTGGAAAAATTATGCGATAAAACTGTATCTTATTTTCAAGTGGCCGCCATTTAGTCTCTATAAGGAATTTTATCATGTTTTTTAGTAAAGATGCTTCCTTGGAAATTAAACTTCAAGTATTTTTTAGTTTCATGTTTCTAAGTGATGAATTGCAGCTTCTATCCTTCCCGTAGATAACATTTATTTTAAAAACATGACTTCCTGGAGCCGCCATTTTGGACACAATTTTGTAATATTACATGTTGAAAAAATCATAGTTGGTAGACAAAAGATGAATAAACATTTTGCCAAAAACCGTAAATGTCTAAGTCATTTCAGTTCCTCAAAAAATATTGCCAAACATCAGGTAGTTTTGGCACAATTTTGGACCCTCCCTTAAATAAAAAACAAAAATAAAATCGATGAAAAACTGTTTTTTTATTAAGTATTATTTGATGATAATATATTCTTTTTTTTTTGAAATTTTACGTGCTGAATATGATCACTTAATCCTTTCTCAGATAACTGTATGTATGTTTTTCTACGGTCGCTATATANATTGTCGATTTCGAGAGAATGCCGCGCGACTTAGGAGTGCGGCAACAACATCTCAATGGACAATGTCCCACTTTGCGCTCTTGATACACAAATAGCTATTTTAATTCTTTCGTTATTTTATTGATAATACTTTAAAAATACAGATTTGTTATAGGAAACGTAATGTTCTTTTTAAAAAATTTGACAGTTCTATGAGGGAATTTTCGGGATATTACTTACCCTTACATTATACAAAAAGAGATTCCAAATATTTAAAATGAATTTATATACAAAATATAAAAAATGATTTAAATTTTCATATATGTGTGCATATAATAAAATGTCTGAAAAATTGTTGGAAAGCATTTGAAATGTATTATAACCAAAAATGAAATATATTAAATACCTAACTTACATTCAAATTCAAAATATATAATATATTTTACATTATGAGATAAAATATAATGAATATATACGTATGTATCATGTTATTATAAATATAATTTTATATATGAGATAAATTCATAATAGATTTGTTGATACTTGTAGTATTTATTTGGTTAATTAATATAAATGCGTTTTATTTTCAAATTAATAAACTAGTATATACTATGTATATAGAAATATTTAGCGATTACGGCTTAAATATTTCATTGTGTTTCTATGGAATTTGATTAATTAAAGTTTCATATGAAACAATGATTTATGTTTACTGAAATATGTTTATTATTTGTTTATTAATTTTGTCTGGATCCATAATGAAATGTTTTTATTATATTAAAAGAGTAGACTTATTAATTAAAAATTAATCTAAAATTAGATTTTAATTTAAATTCCTATAATTCATGTACTTGTTCATCATATTAGTATGATTCATATAGTATATTGTTCATTAAATGCGAATACGTTTGATATTATTAATTTAATTATTGTTTCTATGTATGTAGAATATATTATGTAGAGTTGCGTTATATTTAATCACAAGAACAAGCAACAATGAAATCTACTTAAACAAAGTGCGAAGCGTAAACGTGCAATGGCACAAGTTTCTAGAATTATTATTTCGTTGTGTTTTCCGCGTCATATTCATGTTTGTAATAGGATGACAGATAGAAATGTGTTGACAAATTAATATTAAATTTTCCTATTTTGTGTATCTTGTATATCAGTACGTGTATCTATTTATTTGCGAAATTAAATGGTTGTATGTAAACGTAATATGATAATATTTATATATCATTAATAGTTTGTGTATTAAATTTGTACGTAAGTTTTCTTCAGACGAAATAAATAATAAAAATATAACAAAAAATAATAACTTACAAGGATTATGTATTTAAATTAGAATAATTCATACTAGTTCCAGCAAGCTATAATCTACGTTTTATTAAAATTAGAGTATACATTAAGTTTGTTATAGTGTAAGTAGATGTTGTAAGTGCTATTTTATTTAATCTAACTTAAGGGGCGACCCCACCCTGACAGCTCTAGAAAACAGAGATATTCAGAAAATAGATATATTTCATTTGGTTTTTTTTACTATATTGTTACGCGTACTTTGTTTATTATTACAAAATTTTTTGAAGGTTAAATATTAATATTTGGAGCCGTGCTAGCCTTTGAAGTCAAATACCTCCAAAAAAGGTACCTTCATGGATTCCAGTCGCCATCAGTCCTAAAAGAAGGTAGAACAACATCGTTTATAGGATTTTTTGAATATTTAAAAAATTGTAAAAATGTCAGCATTTTCAAAATGTGGTTTCGAGAAAAACGCGTATGACCCCCACAATTCTTCTTGTATCTTTGCAATGACTTCGAATATCAATAAACCCATTTAGAGGGTCATTTAAGATAGAATAAGGAATAGATTTATGCAAAAAAGAATTGATTTTTGAAACCTTCAGGGTGAGGTTCCCCCTTAACCAAACTTATCCTAACATTAATATTTAAATATATTTTTTTAAAGTTATATTTATAGTTTTATAATTTTATTTCAAAGTATAAAAGCAAAATATCAAAGTACAAATAATTAATAAAATGAAAATAGAAAAAAAAAAAAAATTATGAAACTATCTCAAAATTGAGCATGTAAGGGCAAAATTTCGTAAATCGAATATTTTCCAAGATGCATATAGTCTTCGATAAAATGTTTGTAATTCTTTTTTTCAAATTTTATGAACTTATTTTAAAATATTTTATTGAAACTGATCAAGTTCCAGATTTGCGAAGCTTTTCAATAAAATGAAAGTAAAATTATAAAATTTTTAACTTGAAAAGTTGTTATATAAATATAATTTTTGATTGCTGTAGAATTATTGACGATAAAGTATATTTATAAACTTAAAATGCACTCATATGAGTTCTATGAAGTTTAAAGATAATATAAATAGTTAATATTATCTAACTGTTAATATTTTAGAAAACGTTACTCATTAGCAATTTATATTATCCTTATAAATATAAAAAATGTATAAAAGTTTTTTTTTTTTAAATAAGCAATTAGCTTTTAAATAAATAATGTTCAACAGTTTTCGCGTTCTATGTATTTTCAAAACGATCTAAAATTATTATCTTGATGGCATGTTGTTCTCTTCCTTTGTTTATTCCTCTTTATTATTATTTCACGTTTAGTATTGATTCGTCTATTCCATTTTATTTTATTTAATGTATAGAAACTCAGTTCACAATTGTTTAATAAATTTTTTGTGACCATTCTAGTTCTCTTTGCTGTAACTTTTCTATTTGCGCTATTATTGGGATATCTCTGTGAGCTCTGTATTTTCAAACAATGATATTTTGTTTTAGATTGTTTTTGTTTGTCGCCAATTATTGGAAATGTGCAGTAGATGATGCTTTCTTTCAGAATCATTTGTTTTTATATCACGTGAATTGGTAGTTGATGCATTTATTGTTTTATATTTTTTTGTTTGTGCTTTTCTATGTGGTGCTTGTTTTCTAAACTGTTAAAATAAATTCAAATTTATTTAATAAATACTAAAAATATAAACTTCAAATAAGATAAATTAAATATATTTGAATTGCATGAAACTCATTTATTAAATCAACCATTACTAGTATGTTAACAACTCGGAAGCAAGATACTTCACAAGAAAAATTTCTGTCTATTAATGTAAGTTTGGAGAAAAGTTACATTGTAGGCATTTCCATCGCTTCGTATGATATCAAATACCGGAATCCGCACCCCTGGCACCCTTTTACCGTCATGTTATTGATGACAAGGGAGACATATGATGCAAGTTTACAAGCATTTGTAAGTGACAGACCACTCTCGAGAGAAGTGAATTCCAATGGCGCTGAAGCTTGCATGATTCAACTTGGCGATGTGACGTTGAAAACTTCATTCTCTCCTAGGACTAAATATAAAGACTATTTCTGCACTATAACTGTAACTAAATATCGTATCAAGCAAACTATTAGTACTCTTTACTTGTGCTTTCTGTTATAGTTTCTAATAATCATTACATTTTGTATAATGAAATACCTTTTATATTATATTATATTATACGTACGTACATAAATAGTTCCAACATCGCATTGAAGTTTCCAGTAAAATGTAAAATCACATTATAAAGCTAATTTGATTTAATGTTAAACAATTTTGTTTATTATTTGCTTCCTTATAAAAGCGTTTTATTATACAATGCAAGCTTTTAGTATTCATAATTTAATAGAAACTTGGTAGTATAAAAGAGTATCTATTATAAAAAACAATAAAATGTCAAAATTTTTGATGTATGTAACTTTTTATTTAATTAACTTATCAGTTAAAAATGAACGTAAGCTAACTATAAGATATTTAAATTCAAATTCTAGTTAAAAAACAAAATACATGTAAATAATAAGCATTTATAGTAATTTCATATCAGTAAAGTTCCTTATCATAAATAATTTATCAGTTAATTACTTACTGAAATTTTGGTTTTTGTCATTATGAATAATAATTTATTAATTGAAAATAACTTAAAAATAATAATAAAAAAATAATTCTAAAAGCTTAAGTCTATTTTTTGTATCGTTTTGACGAAATCTACTTAGAAATTTACTTTTTATAAGAATATTGTGATAATTAAAAGTATAGTTTTTGACAAAAAAATTGTTGTATTACTTTGTAGATCTAGAAGTTTTTAACCAAAAAATTGAATAACTTGAACACAAATATGAATATTCAAAGTTTATAAACAATAGGCGATTTCTTGTATTTTTTTATAAAACTTTTAACATTTTAGCCAAAATGTCTTGTAACATTAGTGTTTTGTAGCAATATTTTGAAAATTTTATATTTGATTAATGTATTGGTTTTATTTCGAAGTAAGGATTTCAAATATATCTATAAATATGAATTTTATTTCCTAACAATTTAGTTTTCTTCGATTAATTCANTATATATATATATAATATATAATATAAATACTATTTATTTAACAATTGTTATTTTAATAGCTAAAAAGACTATAAAATCAATTTTCTGTCAAACTTTTAGGTATGATAGATTTTTAAATGACTGGAAGCCCTTCTTTTAAAATATAAAGATATTTTTTGAAGAGTGACTGTTTTAAAATGATTATAAATATTTTTTATTAATATTATGACATAAAAAATTGAAAATTAATGTAATAATCAAATGAAAATGAAAATAATACGTGCATTTATATAATTATAGATATTTTCCGAAGCAAATCGTGACAACATTTTACGCTAGAACAAAAAATCAAAACATGTAGAAAGAAAATATTGATTATTTTAAACAATTCGTGTGTTACTTCCTGAAAGTTGTTTGTCACGCACATATGTACGTATGTATATGCATGTGAGCTTATAACTCCAGGTGTGTTCTTTGCTAAATGAAATTTAAATATTTTATGCATTTTGTAGAATAAACAATAAAATTGCAAAGTTTCTTAATAATTAATAAACTTCGTTACTATTGTAAGGTTGAGTGAGTTTTCTGGAATAATTATGTATAAACACATTGATCATGAAAGTATTAGTAAAATTGTGTCTATGTCATGATGCATATGTCATTTCGTATGTCGTGTCATGTCATTTTATCGAGTGTGTAAATATAGACGCTTTTGGTTGAGAAATGAGAATATAGCATGTCATATTCTATCCTATAGACAAATTATTTTATACTTTGTTATTATGTTTAATGCGAATTTAATAAATTATATATATATGTGTCTATTTTTAAAATGAATATAGTAATATATAATTGCGGTAGTAATATATAAAATATGTAAAAATAGGAAAATATGTCAAACATGCATTTTTGTTTATAATTTTAAAGTGCAAAACAATATTTTTTTTTGAACTTCTTAAACATTCAACAGGAAAATTTAACTTAAACTTATCAATGACTTTTGAAGATTGAGTAAAGGTAGTAAAATATTATAAAATAATGATTTAAAAAATACATTCTGAATCAATTCTGTAATTTTTTATTTAATTATATTTCCATTTTGATAGTTGACATCATAGTATACCTATTTGGTATCAATACTATCTTTTTTTCTTCTTTTAAATCATAATATATTTTAATAGTTTTCTGTAAAGTAAGCTTTAATTATTAATTTTATGAAATTAATGGCAATTTCCTAACGAAATAATAAATTGATTAGAATCATATTCATGATACTCATTAAGATAAAATATACATCATAGTTTATTATAAAACTTTTCTCGAATGATACGGGAAGCTTTTGAAACATATAAATATCTAAATAATGAAATAGAAAGAAAGTTTAAGAAAATAGGTATGATTGTTTTGTTCACAAATTATTAGATAAATAAAAATATTATAAAATAGTTATTTTATATTATAAAAACTTCTTTACACTTAAAAAAATAATATATGTAGCGTTGAAAGGATCGATTTGACCTTTATTCTTCGAGTTTTCCATTACAACTTTATCTATTCATTTTTTTAGACATGCGCAATAAAAATAAACTCTTTGTCAGTGTAAATCAGCCTTTTAATTATAAAAAAATGATGTTGAATGAATTTTATGTTGTAATGTATTTAGAATAATTTCGTATAATATTATTTTGCATAATTTAGGGTTGGTATCCAAGTCATCTCCGGTGCAATATGTAAATGAGGGTTATGGCCTGTAGTCATCCTGACTCTATTAGTTCACCTAATTAAATCTATTGTAAATAATAAATTCACTAAATTATTTAATCCGAGTTTTTATTTTTAAATTAAATTTCATATAAATACTCTTTGTTTCATGTTCATTTTAATTTAATGATATTCGCTTTTTATTTCCAGTAATTTATTTTCCATAAATGTTTTCCTAAAATTTAAAAGTTTATTCGTTGTATTTATACAACTTTATAAAACAGTTGCAAACTGGTTCAATTCATTGACACATGAATAAACCTGAACACGAAACAATAAAACTGCGTCATATTGACGTCACGATGAAGCATCTGCAAATCAGATATCACTGTATCTTTTGTTTGATAAATATTTATTGACAGTTGCACGTTTAATTTTTATTTAAATGTTCTTAATTATTTTTGAATAAATTAAGAAAATTGTTTAGTTTTTAACGTAGCGTTTTAACTTACATATAAATATGTCCTAAGGGTATAAAAGTAAATACAGTTAAAAGTAGAGATAAATAAAATGTTAACAAGCTTAAGAAGAAGTTTATATACAATGAAAAAACTTAATTAATTATTTTAAACGTGCTATAAAGTCTTTAAAAAATAACTTTTCATATTTCTATGGCGCAACTTTTTAAAGTATTGCTACTAAATTAAATATGAAATCTTCCATTACTAAAAAAATAAGTTTTAGCAGTTTTAATAATAATTATTTAAATTAAATTGAAGATATTTCTAATTATAATATTGTAATATTTTTGTAATAGATTATTGAGTAACCTTTTGTAGTATATTAATAGTAAAATCAATAATGCAAGTATGGAATAACGCAGTCCACAAATACCTAGCTAAGTATACACTATGATGCGTATACATATATCTACATCGGCAAATATTTCGTAACAAATTAGAAATTATGCATTTCTATTTATAAATATCTATTCGTATTTCATACGATGAATAACTGAGTACCATCTCCATCTGTCCAACTTTTTATAAAAAGGAAAACGGCAATTTTCCGGAATTATGACGGATTGCCGGAAAACACCGGAAAAACGAAACAATTTTTACTAGCGCGTCACACTTCAGGAAAAATATATGAAAATTGTCAAAACGTAAATTAAAAAACAGAACACTTTTGATTTATTTGACAGGAAAAAATATTACTCAGGAATATTTAAAGTAAGGATTTGGTTTGAAAAAAATTGTATATGTATTAATTAAAACATTTTTAGAAATAATAAATATAATTTTTGTATAAAAGAATAAGCTTTAGCATTTGAATTATATTTATTTAACATAATTATCAATGAGCTAAAATTAATTACAGTCATTCATTAAACAAACAAACATTCAATTATTATTTTATTATTTACCGGACCACGTAAACACAATGAAATAAATTATACTAAATTAAAACTAGTCCAAACAACTTAAATAAAGTGACAAAAACATTTTAATTTTATTTGTACAAAAACCCAATAATTCCAGTACCATGTTAATTTAACAACCAATTAAATGCACTAAATTCGCAATAATTGTAATTATCCGACGCGCATTTATTGCGCAGTTTATTTTTACTCTGTTGTTTAACAAACTATGACATAATTATTGTTGAATACAAGTATCAACGTGACAGGTTGGTTATACAGGTTACTGCCTCCCCAGGAATCCTAGAATTTCATCATGATAAATGCATATACACTTGGTGGTAAACGTGACTATTGGTCGATGATTTGTGGGGTTATTAACACAATTTGTAGATAAATTAAGTTTATGAAGTGTTTAACCAAACAGATTTCAGTAATCAGGGGCACAAGGTTAAATATACGTAGCTTATACATATATCATTTACTATATATCTAAGAACATTAATCAATTTTTTGCTTAATTTTCTTTAACATAGAAAATATTTCCCATCGACTTTCTTTCAAATGCCAAGTTCTAAAAATAAATTTTATATTTTTCTTTTTCTAGTTTATTTTTAGCAGAAATCCTTGAAAATCTGTAAATAATGCAATATGCATTATATAAATACTAAGTAAGATGCATTTTCATTTCAAAGAAATTGATATAACAATTAATAATAAAATTGAATGCTTTCTTGATTGATATTCTAAATACATAATATAATACAGAAATTCATTTCTTCTTATAATGTCTAGAGACGTTAACTTAAATATAACCTTAACTTATATTAACTTAACAAAGGTTTCAGTTAGTAAGGTTAAAATTTGGGTTTAAATTAAGGTTTAAAGCCAGTAGCAAAACTCTTTTTTCTATTCTTTTTTCACTCTCTAAGATTCTATGCACAAAATCTCTTTCTAATATTATGTTTTGAAGGACCTTGAGAAAGCATCAGAGGTGGTATATTTGTAGTATAGCTCATACCTACCTTTGCCGTTTCAAAACAATTTTCATAATCCTAGTTTAACTAACCTTATTCAGTTGAAATAAAACATTATACAAAAACCCTAACCTAACATTAAAATTGTTATAAGAACAATAAAAATTTAAGGGCAAATTTCAGAAATTTAAAGCAAATCAAACGAAAATTATAAACTATATCTCTTTCAAAATAATTTTAGATATTAGGTTAAAATTTTGTATTATTATAAATAACAAAATTAAAATAAATAATCGCTTCTAATTTGAATAAAAGATACATTTATGTTTTAACACATACTTAAAATGTAAAACAATATTCAGGTTACATATCTTATCATTGCAAAATCACATAAAAATATATTATAACTTAAAATAATATCAAATTCACATACATAGCACGTTTTCATTTTATCAGACAAAAAGTAAAAATTTGCAAATTTCAAACTGTGATAATAACGAAGTATTTATCAATATAAACAGATATATGAAATGGTTGGTTGAAAAAAATGTTTATTTGCAAAATATGATCATCGAAGCATTAGCTTTTAATAAGCGGAGTTGTTCAACTCTCCCTCATCGAGTGTTGTGTCAAAAAGTTAGCATTTTTATTGTCAACAATTGATTCAATAATATTAAAATAATTACGAATGCGTTTTAGTCGAATAATATAAACACAAGTGCTAGAGTTATGTGTATGCAACATTTTTGGAATGTTTTTGGGCCAGAATGAAGCTAATGAAGTGTCATAATCGATATTTTTAATTAGGTCGTTGAAACTGCGGAGACGCACACTTTACAATTGTTTACGAAAATCACAGCATACTATTACCGCGATTTGAATTTTTTTTAATTAACTGGGATGTTTATTTTCACTGTGTTTTCCCTCGTTTGTTTTATATGATGGATAAATGGTTATTTTACCACTTAAAATTGCTTTTTTTGTGGAATATTGATGTATGAAAAAAGGTAAACGGTAAGAGATTGTTGTTGTTATTATTAAAGTTAAATCTTTTTGAAGCCAAACTGATTAACTTAACTTTTGGTAAATATCTAAGTTAAGCTAACATCCTTAAATTAATAGGGCTTCAAACTAATCTTATATAATATTCATCTCTCGTTTTACAATCAATATCTAAAATTACAATTTAAAGGATAAGCACACTATTATTAATTAAATAACAAAATGTTAACAACATAATTATTAAAACAGAACTTAAAAAATATTTGTTATGTAATATAATTCCAATTTTAAGACTTGGTCTCTTCCCGTGAGTCACGCTTTTCTATTTAATTTACGCAAATTTAAACAGAACGTCTTTTAACATTTTTTCCTTTAAATTTTAATTAAAATTCTTGGATGTTTGATTGTTGATAAAAAGACAAAAATTGTTAAAAATAATTTCGAAGTTTTTTTTTTTTTGAGTTATGTTAAAGTAAAATGGAATGAAATAATTATTTGCAAATTTATTTTTAAGCAGAGAAAATTAAATAAAAGGAAAACAATTCCGTGCTTTTTATTTGTATTTTTATGTTTCTAAAACGTGTTTATTACGGTAACATAGGAACTCCATTACGTATATTTTTATTGTACATTGCAAATCAAAATTTATTTCAATCTCATTGTATAAAAAGCTTATATTGTATTTATATAATCGTGAACTAGTTTAATATTAGATGCTTAAATTTATATCTTTTAGTACCTATATGAAAGAGAAAATATTACAACAAAATTATATGTAATAACTTGTTTATTTTATAAATATCTTGGACGCAGGTAGAATAATAAATACAGGGATAAAAGAACAAAGCAATAATATATGCTTAAATTATCTTGAAAATTTACTCTAATGTAAGAATTTTAATGAAAACTTGTATAAGAATTATAATTTTAGAAAATAAATAAAGTCTTTATAAAATTAAAGTTTTTGATTAAATTCTGTAATTATTTATCAAATTTTAGCAACATTTGGATACTTTGTAAGATATTATAATAATAGTTGATTACGATGGATGTATTCTAATCAGTTATTTTAATTTCTGCCGATTTTGAATATTTCCTGTTTCTTTGCCACTTCGTTTTCCATAAAATTCCCTTGGAAATAATGTATTATTTATAATATCGGGAAATTGTTTGATTTTGCTGAGAAAGTAAGATTATATGTATATCAGTAATTTTGACCGAATTTTGAAGTTTGGTTTTTTGCGATTTTTTTCGGAAATTCAACTAAATATTTAATCGCGCTCTTTCCTACTTCTTCATTTTCTTATTAAATTATCTACAATTTAATGCAGAATTTGTAATTTTGGAAAACTAATGAATTTCAAAGAAAACTAATAATTTTTTACTGATTTTAAATATTTTTGTTTATTGCGGATAATTTAAAAAGTACTCGTTATTAACTCGCTAAGTCGGCTTTTGAGAATAAGGTAAACTTATTATGCACTTGCAATTTTTGTTGATTTTTTTTTTTTTTCGATAACTAAGCTAGAAACTACATATCATATCATGCATTATAAATACTTTATTCAAAATGGAAAATTTCTCTAATTATTTATATACTAATTGCGGAAACGACTGGTTCACGGATCAGTGTCGCCATAGAACGATTCCGGGAACCAAGTTTACGCAAGAAGTATGTACTATATTTTTTATACGAAAAGTTTAAAACTAATAATTAATTATTTATATTATTTTTAATGGTTATGTTTGACGTTTCATAGGTTACTGCTGTCAAATCAGACAGAATGTGTTGCCAACTGTGTTAATGAAATGCACTAAATTTATACTTAAAAATTAAATTTCATCAATAATTTACCAGTTTTTATAACTATTATTAGAAAAAGCAAAGTTTGAAAAACTATACTTTTTTATTATAAATACAGTTTTTTAATAGATACCTTAGAAATAGAAGTGCTTTTTGTGCAATTTCCTGTACGCTAATCTAGTTACAATGCGGAAAATAGAAATAGGATGTTGCTTAGGTAACGCAAATCAACAATTTTCAATGTATGAGTACAAAAAAGCATTTTCGATTTTCTTTTTGATTTTTTCAAGCATTTAAGTAGATATTTATCAGCGTTTCCTTCCAATGTATTTCCTACAAATTTCCATATAATTGAAGGGATAATACATCAGTTATTTTTGCCAATTTTCCACATTTTAGTTTTATGCAATATTAAATATTTAGACACGCTCGTCATCATTGCAGTTTTTATTAAAATCCTTACGATTTACTGTTAATATTTATACATTTCTATAGTTTCTGGTTTTTTTGCATTAGTATGGCAAGCTTTAATTATTATTTTATTAAAATTAGATCAATGGATAGCTTATTGCACAACAGTAAACCAATCAGCCGTATATTCATGGTATTAATTTTGATAAAACGAAGATTTTAGTTTGCGATGTAAGAAGTATTCTAGAAGCTATTGAAATATATAAAGTTTTATAACATCCACTATTGTTTATTATTTATTATCTACCGCAATATCACAATATATTTAATTAATATTATAATTTATAGTTGTCAACAATGCAAAAAGTAAAATATAAAACGTAATTACAAATATACTTTTCAGTAAAAGCATTAAAATGCATCAGATGTATGTATAAAGCTTATTATTATGGAGCAGGTATACCAACTGAAATAACTATATTTGTGTTGTGTTGTGTTGTACTGGGTAATATCATTTTCAATGTGATTGTGATATCTGCCTACCTGTATAAAATGCCGTAGGCACACAAGCAAATTTCGTCCTTAATATAACAGTCTTCATATGAGATGAGCAGATTTAGATTATCTGTAAACAATGAAAATAACAATGTTGCTTTTAATTTAAATCAGTACCAGAATTAAACATCGAATTTTATATTTTTAAAATGATAAAAAATATTCATTTTATTGTTTACTACTTTAAATAAACAGTAGAAAGTATATTTTGATATACATGTGTATTTTATTTGACATTTGTCAAAGTGACATTGTACAATTTACATATATTTTATATTATTTATATGTATTTATATAGATGATTAATTTTATTATGCTTGCTAAAAGTAATTTTATATATAAAACGAGAAAAAATATTTATAGAAAACGTTATATAAGATGGAAAGGTAATATTTCATTATTTATTATATTTATAGTTTAGTGGATATTATTTCTGTAAGCAAAATATAATATAAATATATTTTTCATTTCAGATTGCAGTTTTCCAAGTAATTCGTCGAGTCTCGAGTTAGGCTTACAGTTAAGTGTGCTTTACCGGGTGAAGAATTTTAGTTCAACCGTTCAAACAGCCGTCCCCGTGTTAGCCGCGTGCCGGCCGGCATGCCCCGGTGCGTGCGATGAGGCCGCCAGGCACATGGAGCGGCCGGCCGAGCAGCAGCCGGCGCCCGCCGCCACCAAAATTTCACCTTCTACGACAGCTTGTTGCGTCTTGGTGTATTTTGACGTCGGAACAAGACGTGAGGTGGCACTTTTTCGCACAGATACACCCGACGATCAACTCAAAGGTAGATTATACATGTGTGCAAATGCAAAAACTCACGCAAAACATAATTTAGTGGAACAATACACATAAGCACATCATCTTATTTATTTATTACAAAAATGACTTTCAATAAATAGTTTATATATAATAATATAACTAACATAAAAAGAAAATCCTTTATTCTAACTTTAATTACATCATAGTTACATTTAGAAAACAAGCAAAATACGGAACCTTTTATTAGAAATTATAATGAGAGTCTTGTATTCGTTATTATAATTTGCCGTTGAAATTTTCATATCTTTGACTAAGATGTTCGAACTTGCTTATATATGTATATACTATTCCCTTAATTTACGAGTTTGTCATTTTTTACGTGGCATTTTTATTTGAGTGAATTAAATTGGCGAAAAAGAAAATATATTTTCTTTAAATTGACTTTAATTGACTTAAAAGATAATTAATATTTCAATAAGCTCCAATATATTTTGCGCTTAAGATGAATCCACTTGGAAGCAATATTTCGCGTAAATTGAGGGAAGAGTATATATACATATATTTATTGCTTTGTATGTACTTGCATGTGTGTTTTTTAACGCTTTTTTGTATAATATTTTTGTTATAAAATTATTTTTATTTTGTTTGTATAATACTTAGCTTTATAAGTTTATATCTGTATTATTTGAAATAATTATGTTTAAATTTCTTTGATAATAAATCAAACAAATTTATTTCTGTATTATGGATATTTAATTTATATGTTTGTTAAATAAATCATTTATTTTTTGGATCCTTATGTTATTAACAGATTGTAATAATTTGAGAAATTATTTAAATTTGAATAAAAATACAATTATAAACAATGTATAATGTTTTAATTAAAATTTTTAGGTTAATGTTCTTTTGTATGCGACGCGTTTAATTATTTTCATTTTGAAAATATTTCTAAATGGAGATAAAATTTGAACGGTACTTGAAACTATTTGAAAATCAAAACGAGTAATTAGTTCTAATTAAAATAATTTTTGTTGTTTAAAATTACGAAATTTATCAAATATTTTACGACAAATAAATAATGAAATTTCTCTCAAATGATTTCAACTCAAAGTAAAACCATATTTCCGGTTAGATCCGGTTGAAAATCCATTCCATCCTGTGAAAATTTTATCGACCGGAATAACGTGTTATCCCCCTGGTCCGATTATGTTAAAATGCGGTCCTGATAAATTAAGATACGTTATTAAAACGCAAAATAATATCCGACCATAACGTAACAACCATCAGATGCTAACGCCGTTACCAATTTATCTCATTCACAGGATTCATGGTTGGGGTGTATGAAGGGAAGAGGAAATTAATTTTGCACTTGAGTTTTGAATGAGCATGCGCTCATCGTTCCTAAATTCGCGTAACAATACCGAAAACGTTATAATGTTTCGGTTATAGCAAAATGGAACTATATAGTTAATCAAAAGTTATTAAACGACTTTCTAGTTAACAAAACTTATATAGTTTAGTTAGAAATTGATGCACATTTGCAGTCTAAAATTACTTATTAATTAATTATTTTTTTAAGCTTATTTATTACATAAAATTAATCACAATAACAGAACATTTTTATTTTTAAATGTTTCTAATTTAACTGAAGTGTAATAAATAGTTTCAGACAAAGGTATTTAGTCATGTATCTGAATTGTGACTAGTTGATGCTTTAGGTAAACAGTATTGATACTCTTGGTGCTTTCCATTATCTGTATGCATTGAATTGAGCTTATTTAAGCTTTGTCCTTTAATCCACGTAACCATGAGCATCGAATCCCTTTGCTACTATGCTAAATTGCTGCCTATCATATTGTGTTTTGTTTTATTATGATCTACTTGGTTAAATCAACATCATTTATGCTATGAAACGATTTATATATTTAAAACTATTAAAGTTAATATTATAAGTATTTATTTTTGTAACCGTAAATAAATGTAATGATTTCTTTTAATTCATTTGAAAACGAAACTTATAAATAATTTTGTAGAAACAAATTATATTAAATGCATTATTAGACGTGTATGGTGCGTTATAATTTCATTTTTTGAAGATTTTATTGATATGATGTTACGCTTTTCTTATAAATTTATGTCCTAATGCTTTTATTTATATATTTTATTTTATATTGTGTTTCTAAATTATTTTTTATTTTGGAAAATATATGTTTGTATTTAAATTAAATCGATTTTATTTTTTTGAATCCTATTTATACAAATAAATTAAATAATTAAAGCATTCAATTAGTATTGAAACATAACCTATAATTTAATTATATTATTTATTTCAACGAGTACCAACAAATTAATTTGTGTATTATTCTGAAAAATAATTACTGAAATAAAACTAAGTGCAGTATAATATAAATAATTAAGTAAATATTTCATGAAAAGATAAAAAAGTGAAACATGAAAAATGAATAACGAAAAAAGTAAAAAATGTTTTACTAGGCGTGGTATATAAATGAACTTTCCATTTAAGGTTGAATTAAATCGACTTTGGCCGTGGCATGCTAACATACGTAATTGTAACGTTCTGTAAACATCATTTGGTAGTTTACATTAGCGGCTAGTTTATGACTACCAAACTACCACTATGACTATAATGGCTAATTTCATCGATTAGTCAAAGTTTAATGTACTAGAATTTATATTTATGAACGTAATTTTTTTTTTGTATTTATCGTAAAATTCAATAAAACATTGACCCTGGCTTGTTGGTTAATCGTAGGAAAATAGTATTTTAAAGCTTTAATAACGGTTATTGTAATTATATTATTTCCGTTTATCGTACTAAATTGAATAGTAATTATTATCTTAATTGGTTTCATCATTTGAATTTAATTGTATTACTTTAAATAACTTTAAATAGAAAATTAGGAAACTCATTTTTGAATAAAAAATTGTGTCAAACGTACAAAATAAATTCAAATCTCTAATATGTGTATAATTAAACTTTTATTTTTTAATAATATCTCGTTTAATATTTAAAATCTTAAACAATATTTAGAATATTAATACAAATGTAATAAAAATTATTATTAAAATGCATGATTTTAGTATCTTAATTAGAAACATTTTATCAAATAAATATTTTTTTTTATAAAACTATACCAATATTTTGTTGTTATTTCAAAAATATAGTGGATTAAAGTAAATTTTAGTTGTTGAATTAGTACTTGCAAAAATTAATTCATTTTGAAAGTGATAAAACTCATTTTGGATAGTAAAATGTTTGTTTTCTTTTTTACTTTATTCGATAATATATTTCCATTATTTATAAATATAAAGTACATAAAAGTTGCTTATTGGAACTTACTAATATTTTTGGAATTTTCGATACGCAAAACTTTGAATATTTAACAATAACTAACAATATTTGCTCCACTTTCAAAGGAAAATTCACCGGATCTTTTACTAAATCCGTTATTTTACTGGTATTTAATTGACTTTTTTTTTACTACTTTTCATTGGTTATTTTTCCTCGGTCTTTTACTGGCCCGGCGTTTTTTTGTAGTTCTTTTTCAGAACTAATAATTAATTATTATTCAGTAAACTTAGATTTATAATATGAATAAACATATATTAAAGATTATTATTTGAAATTAAATTTAAAAACAATTTTCCGAGTCACTTTTCAAATATAATATTCATCGTCGATAAAATTTGATAAAGTGCTGAAGCGGACAAAATGCTGAAATGTTAAATTCTGAAATATTATCATTCGTTAGCAAATGATACTATAATTTAATCCCAAGTGTCCAACTCTTATATTCCATAATGAGGAATGCGTATTAAATATAAATTTATAAATATTCATGTAAAAATTTCAAAAAAATAAAAATCGTAATTTAAAATTCTGATTTGTTTTAAGTATAAGATATTAAGTAT
>NEEE01005891.1:25375-35655 GCA_002278615.1 Pogonus chalceus | reverse complement strand
ATAATAGTAACGAAAAAAGTATAAATACGAAAAAAAATCAAATAAATTTTATATATTAAATAAATAAATTATAAATCATTAGATGGAAGCAGAAATTATAAATTAGTAAATTAAAAAAGGAAGAGACACTAATGAGTGTTAATAAATTATAAATAATTTTATTGCTGCTTCTTTATTATATTTGTGGTAAAAAGATAAAAAAATGCTTAAATTAGAACATGTTTAAAATGTAACTTGAAGAAATCTATTGGATGCTACGCTCCAAAAATTTGGTTTACAACTTAAACAGCTTTAATGAATTTAAAAAATTTTATAATAAACTAAAATAAAAGAAAAAATATAAACAATGTTTCAAAATGAGTTACTGGAGTTTTCTGAAATAAATAACTTATTTCTTGAGAAGTTTCTTCTATTAATTGTTTAATTCTCTTTTAAATAAATAAGTGAAATTTCTTCCGCGCATTTAGTTTCCTGTTCTTTAAATTATAAGTGTATTCAGTATTTCTGAAGGCATTTTTCAGTATCTGAAATTTAAAATATCATATTTTTTATCTCTTTTTCTTTTTTAATAAATAAAAACTTGTTTATCCAATATTTTTATCAATAAAACTATAAAATCAATTTGTTTTTTAATTATAAAACTTGTTATTTGGTACGAAAAATGTTACAATATCTTGTAAGATAAATGTCCATTGCAAAATATACGCATGCAAATCTAAATGCCATAAATCACAAATAAAAACTGTCATGATGATGGCACGTCGCGCGTGTCACATTGACAGCTCCGCACGAACCGTCAGCATCATATTATCCAGCACAATTCGTAATCCGCATATCCCATATCTAGTCGAGGTTATCGTAATTCGCGCTGTCATTACTAATACCTACAAATCCTAATCGTGGCTGACAAAACACAACTCTGTAATAAAATCGAATCGATATGCCTATTGGTAAGCATTGATCACTTACGGATCGTAATCATAGCTATGCAATAGACTTGAATGTAATTAGAGATGATATATTTACGCTGGTATCGATCGATGAATGACGGACAGATCATGCTCGTAGAGTTCTCTGACCATGGCCACTGCGTTAAAGATTGTGTTGAAGACGTTACGCCAGGGTTGGTTTAACAGGATTTACACTACTTTGAGCAGATTTATTTCGAAGGAAATCCAATATCCTGTAGTATTGTGTTTAGAGTTTCCAAAATAATCCTTTATTTATTTACTTTTTTCTTCTAAAAGGAATTCTAAAGTTAAATAATGTTACATATTAAATTCGCTACCTTAAAATAATTCTATTTTAACTTTATATTTTCGTCAAAGTTATAAAATATAATTATTTGTCTTCTTAATAGTATATTCTATAACAAGTTTAGAATGAGGTATAATTCAGCTCAATTGGAAAATTTGTCACACAATTACAAGAAAGCAGAATAGCTATTCTAAATATATTACAGACTATATTTTCTCTAATACTATAATTTATTTGATAAAAAAAAAACTGACTAAAGTTTGTTTAACACTAGTGCATAATAATACTGCACAGTTGTGTAGAATGTAACTATTCTATGATTAAAAATGATTCAAGAATGATATGAATTACATAAAAGTATTAGAGAAAAATATTTTTTTCTTAAATTTTTAAATATTAAAGAAAGGAGAGAAATTTTAAAAACCTAATCAACAACAATAATTTACAAAAATCATAAGTAAAATCATATTGCAAGTATTGACTGATAAATAAATCTTGTATGCGACTGTATATTGAGATATTTTCTTTCATTCATAAATTGCAATCAAATACCTATAATTATTTTGCAATTTTCAAAATTTTAACAATGCTTCATAACTATAAAAGTGTTTTGAAAGACCTTGAGCAGCGAAGGTGGTATGATCTACAGTTGACTCCAGAATTTGAATCATGCTGAATACTACTACCACTGTTGCTCAGTCTTTCAAAACAAAATTTTAAAAAGATGAGTTGTAAATCAGCAATTAATAAAAAATGTATTCTAGTTAGTAAATTATTGCAGAAAACTCAATAAAAACCGTCATTTAATTAATGTTTATATAAATATTTAGGGATAATTAATAGTCTAATAATATATCTATTATTATTTATTAGGTGGTAAATTTTAAGGGATATAACGGCCCTGTTTTAATAGAATAACACAAAACAACCATATCTAATGACAGCACGACAATATTTGGGTTGTTCGTGAGAGGTCAGCCGATGTGCTGTTGTTATTGGCGGGTGTTGTAACACACGTTGTACATTGTCAATAAACACTACTTGCACACAGAGGTACTAATTAGGGTTTTTGATACTGAGTTCTATTTATTTATCTGCAAATACTAGTATTTGTTGATTTAATTGTAATTTCATTAACTAACAATATTGTGTAGTCTATATGTTCGGTTTTGTTTTGTTATAAAATCAATAGCAATTGAAAAATTTTCTTTTTATTTATTATTCATTTTGTAATAAAGAATTTATAAGTACAAATAAGTCCAAATTTATTTGCACATGTTTAATATGATTTAATTTTCTAAGTTTTTATCTAAACGACTTCAGTCTCTGGAGTCAAATAATGTAACTTTTTTTCGGAAGGAAGATAAAAAAATTCTAAATTATATTTTTGAACAAACGTAAAATCTTTATTGTAAAGTAAAAGTATTTAGCATTACTTATGAATATATTATCAACGAAATGTAAAGAAAAAACGGTACAAAAAAGGAAAAAGAATAATTAAGAAAAAGTGAAATTTTCTCATTTAGTAAATTGCTCGGAAATAATTTAATGAAATGGGAGGAACGGAATATAAAAACATCACAAAGTTATTCAAGGTTATTGTGTTTTTAGATCAAAGTGAATAATTAATTATACAGTTACTTGAACCTTTTTCAATTCTGTTTGTTTTTTATTGAAATTTTTTTAATGACACTTTAAAGCGATAAATAGTAAAAAATTCTATTACAAATTTCTTAATACTGTTACACACTAAATTCTATATTCATTGAAGTATTTAGTTTTTTAACTAAATAAAAACGTATTGATTAATTAACAATATATTGTTAGTTTGGTTATGTTAACCTATATTCGAACAATACTTAATATATGAAAAAAAATATTTCGGACGCATTAGAGTTTTTATCAAGTATTTATTAATAATTTATAACAGTGAATCAATGATAAGTATAATCGAATTTTTTTATTTAACCTAATGACCGGTTTTACTGCCTATATACAAATTTATCAAAAAATAATTTGAACAGCCTTTTTCGGAAATATAATTAACAATTTGGTTTTTTATTATATATGAAACTGCAACGGTTATTTTTTAAATTCAAGATATTTATTTACAAAATTTTTTTTTATTAAATTAATATGAAAATTTTATATTATATTTAAAAACCAATTTCTCTGCCCTCAAATTAAAGCATCAGTACGCTACTGAATTTTTTAAGGTTCACCCCATTCTAAAGGTTTCAAAATATCAATTTTTTGCATAAGTCTATTCTTTATACTGTCTAGAATGACTCTCTAAATGGGTTTATTGATATTTGAAGTCATTTAAAAGATACAAGAAGAATTGTGGAGGTCGTACAATACGTTAACTACAGTACCGAAAAATGCTATTTTCTCGAAACCACATATTTCAAACTACGTGCCACTTTTTCTCGGAAACCATTCAATGAAATCACTTTAATCCTTATTGGTAATGTGTAAAACTGATTTTTTTTTTCTATCGGGAAGTATAGTATATTTTTGATATCTTAATTTTTCGATTTTTTATCAATAAACTTATAGCATTTTTATCTCACGAAAAAAAATTTTTTTTTTCAAACTGCTCACATGCAATTGTTTTTACTTCAAAAAATTTTGTAATAATAATTAAAATATGTGCAACAATATAGTAAAAAACTCTAAATTTTTCGATTGTTTATAACACTTAAAAAAATACCTTAATATCGCTGTATTTAAAGCTGTCATGTTGGGGTCCCCCTTGAAGTGTAATTTAATATTATTATTAAAATATGAAGTATTTTTTTTTTTTTAATTCATTAGCTTCAAAATCATAAGTTAAACTGCATTATTTTGACTTTTAACTTATTGTGAAAAATCATTTAATTATATTTAATTTTAAAAAAATAAGATTAAATATTAATTTATAACAAAAAGGAAAGTGCCATAAATAAATTCTTAGGTTAATAATTGCATTTTTAAATTTATTTAAAATTAGATTCATATTCTTCTCTGAAACCAGCGAGCTTTTTCGTCATAATAAAAAGGTGTCTTATATAATGCAAACAAGATAAATCTTGTTCAAAATTAATTTAGTAATTACTTCAATTTTTGTTTTAAAAAGTGTTAAAACTTAAAAAAAAAATGGATTAATTCTAATTAATTTAAATGTTTTACGATACACTCTCATCAGATTCTTTCAATTATAAATTACAACTGATTGTTTCTAAAGTAACCAGTAAAAACACTTAAATAAACAATGTAAAATAATTAATGTTTTAAAATAAAATAATTAGATGTTACTATATTAAGTATGTATACATCATAATATATAATATATAGGTTAAGTACACAAAACTTCAAACAGTAAATATATTAACAATGATTCAACAATAACAAGTAGAAAGATTTTTATCACAAAGTCAACATACATATGTTTAAAAATGTCATAATATTTCAATTGTAATTGCAATAACAAAAACAATAATTATATATAACCATAAAATTTTGCATCTATATTTAAATGTAGTATTTTTTAAATTCTATATAAAGAAAAATTTATAGAATATGTACTTTTTTGTCTCGAAATAATTTATGAAATCTAGACCACACACACAAACCATTTGTTTCAAGATATTTCAAAACTGTGCAAAGCAATTACAAGTGTTGCGCTTGCGAATTTTGTAACTGCAACATCATTCACATACTATGCATAAATTATCTGCCAACTCTTTTACATTGAAGTTCACACTGTTTTTATTTAGGAATCAATTTAAATTACTATGTTTGAAGATTTTTATAATTGTGTTAACCCACATTAGAGAATTCGAACTTTTATAAATTATTTACGTAAAGTTATGATTTTTATTTTATTATAGTCAATAATTTTAAATTATAATAGTCACAAAAAAGGTTATAATAATTACGGATATAATTTTCTGTCAAAAATAAATGATGTTTCAGATAATAAAGTGTTAAAAAAATGATTAATTGTAAAAACTAATTGAAAAAAAAAAAAAAATTTTAATAATACTTTTTAAAAACTAACATCTGTATTAACATCGTCAAATTTTCTAATGTGAAACAGAAATTGATCGTTTTTTCATTTTATTTGTTTGAGAAATAATATTTTACAATAAGAATTATTTATATTTTTGAGTTTTTAACCGATGTAGTATCTTTAAGTTTTTTTAAGCACTAATATTCTGATCGGTTTTATTTATAATTTTAAGTTATTTATAAAATAAAAAATTAAATCAATCAAAAAACTTAACTAAGCTTTCAAATAATATCAAAAATTGTAAATGTATAAAATTAAAATAGCTTTTTTCTATAGGCAAATTATACATATTATAATTAATATTTTTATGATAATTGCTCGGCGAAGAAAAGGCCTATATAAATATCTAACTTGATTTTGGAAAAAAATGTTTAAAGTTAGAAAAAATCTGATTTATAACCTAAACTCGAACAATTTTGTAAAAGTAATTTAAGGAAAAATTCATTGTTAAAAAATATAGGTTAAAGTTTACCTTATCTTTCCAAAAAAATCAGAAAAAAAAACAAAATGTTTTTAAAAAGATTCTGATATTAATAAAATCTGCATAAACAAGCTATTTTTTAATATTGCAAATCATTCGTTAAGTTATATGAAAATTAATGACAAGTAAATAAATTTCTAAAGAGTGTATGTTAGTGTTTTTTCCGTTTTTATCGATAAATGTTCTTATTTGATTCTGATATGTATTAAATTTATTTATTAATTTCAATTTATTTAATCTAATACTGCAAACTATACACAAACATGGTACAGAGTTTAATTACAAACGCAATAGCAGATATTATTGTTTTAAAATCTGCAAAATCAACCAATTTCTTTAATTCATATTGAATTTCCACTGGCAGAAAATTTTATATTTATAAATTATTTATAATTAAAAATTAAATTTGTGTAAAAATTGTATCGTAAAATACAAATTACAATCAAAATTTTAAAAGCATTCTTCATTAATTAAAAATTCATATTTATAACAAATAAAACATAAAAGTAAAGAACGTGACCCTTAAAACCACACATGTGTGTACACACACACATATATACATATGCAATTATTTGCATAAAATCTATAGAAAAAGTCAATAAATTGTTTACAAGTCTCTTTGCGCTTTCGCTGTCGTCTTTCCTGACGAGCGATTCATACTTTATCGAACGTCTTGTTTGAAAGCAGACATGCATTGTTTCTTATTATAGCTATAACTTTTACTTTTTATGGATTCGAATTAAAAACGATCTTAAAATAGTTTAAATATATTGATTATAACATAAAGCACTTCAACTTTTATTTAAAATATCATTTAATATCTTATTAACTAATTTGCTTAATAACAATTATAATAAAGCATATTTAGTATAAGTATAAAATTAGTTATTATTAATAAATAAGAAGAAAGTAAAATGAATACATAAATGAAATATATAATTATTAAGTGTATAATAATTTATAATAATTATTTGAGATTTAAATTAGTGAAAGACAAAAAGGACACATTAATTACAGATAAATTAAATTTCTATTATATTTTTTTAATATGTTGATAAGTAAATTATTATAAAAATTTCTCTTGCGCTGTCAAAACTTCATTTAAGATGAAATAAAATTAATATTATTTTTTACGCTCTAAATTTTAAATTTATAGTATTTAATTATGATTTATAAATTATAAAATTAAGAATTATATAAACCGAATGTCTAGCATTTTCACAAGAAAAAGGAAACATCAAATTTCCATCTTTTATCAGTTAACAGAGTGCCATGCAAAATAAAACAAACAAATATTAGTTTTAATGATTTGTCTTAGTTCTTGTATTTATGAATTTTTCTGTATTCTTGTTTTTATTTAAAAATTTATGAAATAAAATATCATGACACTCTGTGAACTATTTAAAGATGACAATTTTAATTTACCTGTATCTCATGACAGTATTATTGCATATTATTAAACAGGAGCTTATTGGGTGCACATTTTAATCCGGAACAACTTTTGCATCTAATTATTGCTGCTAACATTAACAGGGAAAATTTTACGGCTGTATAAGAAAACAAGTTTAATTAATTTAATAAATGGTTCAAATTAACATATTTGTCTAATTAACAACAAGAATAACAATAAAATTAACAACTATGTTTATTAGTTAACAATGTTTTCAAACCATTAAAATTGGCATAAGTTTTAATTTACAGAATCTTTACTACAATCTTTACATTAAATCCAACTTTTTTTATAAGATAAAACTTTTTACTACTGAACTTGTACGAACTCATTTAAGTATGTTGTAAGAGTATTTCTTTTTTCTTTTATTTTGTAATGTTATTTATCAGTTTTAATGATCACTCATTTACTTTTAACGGATTTTTTTTCTCCGGAAAAGGAATTATTATATCATTCACACTTACACTCATTACCGTAAATAGTAAAAAATTTCATTTAATTACTTTTCTCTCGGAACTCATAAAAAGAAGAGGCGACATAATAAGAAGTCGTAATCACTCCTGCCAACCTAAATAGATACCATGCACTAAATATTTGCTCTAGTCACTTTTGTGTCTGTTCCGAGTTGCAATTCAATTGTTTAGAAATAATTTGCTACGCAAACTATCAAGGAAAACACCAAAGTAGAAAGCTTTACATAATAATTCTTAATAGTTAAAACGGTTTGTATATTTTGACCTCGTGTCAAAATATTACACACATTTTAACTTTAATATGACATTAAGAATATTAACATTATTTATTGTGTATAGATATTTACCTACTTCTTGTTAAATATGCATACAATCGATACAATATTATAAATAGAAATTTTATTTATTATTTGCATATTTATGAAATCATTCGATATCATAATAGACATTCAAATTATATTTATATGAATATATTATTCAAATGTTTAAATTTAACCCTTACACTTATTAAATAAAGTTTTGAATGAATTTTTAAATTGAATTTTATCCTCCTATATTCAAAAATATTTGGCGTTTTTACCACAAAATAATTGAATAATTGTTCTGTATTGGAAATTGACTTGCGCTTATATTAAAAACAGGTGAAGAGCATTAATAAATCACCTAAAAACTAACCCTAGGTCTTAATAAATTATATAATAAATCACAGCCTTCTTAAATGAAGAGTATTCATTGCGTTCTGTAAAAGTTTATGGGAACATATATTTTTGAAGATCTATATTGTAGCTAAAAATAAACAATATAAGTTTATATAATTCTTATTTTAGAAATAAATCATGGTTTTCCTTGAAGAAAACTTGTTTAGTTCTATGAATATTAAAGACTTATACAGTCGAACGCGAATTCCTATAATGCGTAAAAGATATTGCGACTATTGTCTGTTATATGTATAGCTGTCGCCACGAAGCAGTGTTGTTGTGTAATCATTGTTTACATGGTACCGCCCACGATATGAACCGCTTTGTGTTTCGAAAAAGCGGTTGTTGCTATATTCACGAACGCTTTGTAATCAATGTAAATAAAAACAAGAATACAAAAAAAAAATTATGTATGTCAAAGTAAAATATTTTATTATTATTATGCAATTGCATTGTTTCGTGGCTCTGACTATAAATTGGCTACTTCTTTACAAAGCGTTCGTATATATAGCTACAACGACTTTTTCGGAACACATAAAAGTTTTTATTTTATTGATAAGTATTTCACCTAAACGTTAAGAAGACGAAAAAGATAACGTATATCGAAGTAGAATAATTTGCTTATCATTATGCAATTACATTGTTTTGTGGCTCCGACTATAAATTGATTATTTCTTTACAAAGCGTTCGTGTATATACCAATGACTTTTTAGGAACACATAAAACGTATTACATTATTGAGAAGTATTTCAACTAAGCATTAAGGAGACGAAAAAGATAATAACGTTTGTCGAAGTAAAATATTATTATGTAATTACATTGATTCACGGCGACGACTATACGTCTTCGTACAACTTACCAAATAATAAATACAAGACTTATCTACATTAAATCTTCTTTAATTCAAGTTGTAAGAATATTTTACAATAAAAAAAAAAAAGATACTTACATACCTTAATTATGTTTATTATTTTTTTAATATTGTTCTATTTTATAATACATAAAATATAAAAGGTAATATGGCAATAATTATTTCAAATATATTATAGAGAAAAATTTGTAATTTTTAAATTAATAATGCAACGTTGTTTAATTTTGTGTTGCATTTACTAAAAAAAATATTTAAGTTATAATAAACAAATCATCATCTTGAGAATCATTTTATAAAAATCTATAATGCTATTTTAAGTTATAACACTTGCATATATTTCTTAAATACGTAAAACAATATTTGTAAATATAATAAAAATTGTAAAGAAAATGGTTAATTCTCTAGCATGAAAATTTTAATCATAATTTATACGACTCATCAAATAAACATTACAGATATGTATATGTTGTTATCAATATCTTGTCTTATTCATATTTTGATATTACATAAAAATGATGTAAGTCATGCATCAGTTAAGGATAGATAATAAAAGAAAAGTCTAATGCACGACATAAACAGATTAAAGTGGAAATAGAACAAGGTTATTTATAAGAAGATGAAGCATTTTTTATTTTAATTGCTTTAACCGGAGCTCATTAGAATTGATTGAATTAAAGACATGTAATTAATATTCTGCTTATAGCAAAAATGCTTACCTATCATTTTTCATACTTCGCATAAATTACCTTTATTTACAGAACACATAATCAATAATTGCAAATAAAATAACAAAAATCAAATTTAACCGTGAATTTTAAATAACAAATTTTTATATGTAAGTATAATAAACAATATAGTTTAAATTTTGCATAAATATACGGGCAAGTGAAATGTTAATTTCATAATATAAAATAACTAGTTCACAAGATAAATTTGCAATAATTAAACTAGTGTTACATATACCAGTAGTAAAGCAAATATCTTTTTTTTTTTTTT
>NEEE01005891.1:0-13453 GCA_002278615.1 Pogonus chalceus | reverse complement strand
AAATAAAACAATTTTATAGTTACCATTTTTATTCGAATATAATCATTGGTCAAATACAGATGAAAAATGATAAACCAATTTATGTTGGACCGCGCCGATCTGGTATCAAATTACACCCTTAAAAGTTAAATTGTTAATTATAATTTCATGTTTGAATTTGCAAAAGTATCAATTTATAACTTTTAAAAATATATTAAATATTTTTTTAAATACGTAAAATTACGTATTTATAAAGTTTTTATAAAGATAAAATTTTAATTTTATGATTTATTTAAAATTAACGACCATTCATTATAAAAATAAAAGCATTTTATTCTTATAAAGACCAAATCATAAATATTCCATTTAAAATTACAAAGAATATTTTAGAAATGAAACCCAAGAAGAAAATGTTTCATTTAAAATCACATTTACGTATACAATGAAAGAAAGATAATATTATGTTTTTTATTATTTGTTGGTTCTTCGAGAAATAATTCTGAACAAAGCAGAAATTCTAATAAATTTTCCGGTTTAATACCCTAGAACGGCAGACAATGTGCTCTACTGTATTGAAGGGCTCTCTTTGTTTCAAGAACATTCCTATTCGGGTTTGTCAAAGGGATGTTAAGTGACAATTCAAAACAAGAATGAATACTTTAAGCGGATTGAACTTGCAATAAATCATACAATCAAAACAGTATTAACATGATTTAAATTAAAACATGTTAGTGCATGTAGTAATTGTGACACAATCATAATATGATACGACTTGTTCTATCCGGGATACGAGGTTGGAATTTTAACTTTTATCGGTAATAGTAAAGTAAAAGGATGAGCATAATTTATGATTCAATTACAATTAGTTTCAATGTAATTTATTTATCGAGATATCGGAAAATACATTTTGTAACCGAGTTATAAATTAGAGAATTACTTGCAGATGGTGATGTTATATTACGAAATTCTTTTATAAACAAATCAAAGGATATATGTATGTATAACATCAATGTTTATTGTTCACTTTATTTTATTTACCTGACGAAATTCTGTCATGGGTTTAGATTCGTAATTTGTTAATTTCGTTAATTCATATTATTTTTATATGTTTTATTTTAAATTAAAGGTTTTTCATAACTATATCTTCATTTCAACTCGATTAAAGATGTTAATTTTTATTTAAAAATATATTTTATACAAATCTCAACAATGTATTCCTAAAACATAATTTTAATAACTCGTTAATTAGTATGAAGATCTAAAGTATGACAAAATATAAAACAATCAGCTATAAATAACTTATTATTACAAATTATAATTTATTTAAAAAATTGATGTTCAGTAATTATAAACACAGTTTTAACAAAATATGTAATATTTCATAATAAAATATCTAAGGAAAAAACATTTTTATATTAATTAAATAGTAATTTTAATTTCACAGTTAAAATAAATATTAAATACTAATATAAAAACTAATTACAAGTAAAAATATTTATGGATTTATTGAAAAAATAATTTATTTAAAAATTAAACATTTTTAAATTACAAATATATGTCAAAATGAAATGTAATTTAATTATTAATTACACTTGAAGGTACTCCATTTGATGACGCTGTGTAGTGTATAAACAATTATTGAATGGTTATTTGAAAACAATGGTTAATTATTCATGGAGCTTTGTTTGTAATATACTTTAAAATAAAACATATTTTTTATTTGATTAATGATCTATTTTTTAAAATTTTGTTTAACATCGTTTATATAATAAATATAAATAAATATGTTTTATACATTAAAGTTAATAAAAGTCATATATTAAAAGTAAAGAATATGAAAAAAATTTAAATAATAAATTATATCATTATCTAGTCTAATTTTTTTAATCATCGCTTTCTAATCTATTTAAATTGATAAATAAATGATTATTCCAAATATAATAATGATGTTACGCATCTTGCGTAGTTTATTATTGATAATTTCGAAAATAACATCTGTTCGATCCAAAAATAATAAGTTTAAAATTGATTGTTAAATTTGTGACACAAAATTTCACATTATCTTTTATTTATAAATTATTCGAAAATATACAATTATGTAATTAGAACAAAATTGATATATTAAGAGTTATTTTGGATCAATTTAAAATTGTAAAAAACATTATATTTACAAAGGAGAAAATACAAATCTAAAAAATAATCTGATGATTGTACTTAAAATAAAAAAAATAATTTTCCAGCAACAATCATATAAATAAACCTTTATGATCTTTTAATTGTTATTTTAATGCAAGGAAGATTGAAATAATGTAGACTTACTACGAAATAAAATTAATTTAGTATAGAAAATTAGGTAGACCCATATAAATATTATTTGTTATTATAAATGTTTATACGAATAAAGAAAACTCAAATTAATAATTTTATAAATATTTTATTCAATTCATCTTTAAGTATTGAGATAAAATTACAGAGAAATGCATAAATACAAGAACTGAGACAATATCATTTAAATTTAAAGTTATTTGTTTTATTTTGCAAGGCACTCTGTAAACTACTTAAAGATGAAAATGTTAATTTAACTGTATCTCGTGATAGGATCATCGTAAATTATTAAAAAGTAGCTCATTGAATCTACATTGGATTTCTATATTTAACTTTTGTATTTAAATATATGTCCTAAAAGTAATATTTAAAAATTTATTTATTTTTCAACTTAATAGAACATGAACTACAATTAAAATAAATCAAGGAAAATAATCTAAATAAACCATAACTTTTATTATTAGTAATATTGTAACATTAACTTTATATTAATATTATTAATGTATTAAAACTGCCCACTCATATTCTGCATTGAAAGTAATTAATCAAATTATCGGTAAACGCATTTTAGATAATTTATGGAAACTATTTACAATGTTTTAACAAATTACATGTTATACATAACATATTATACCAACAGTACAAGTACAATAAATGTTTCAAAACAAATAACATATAGCTTTATATATTTTAGTAGTTTCATATATCATTTTAAAATCAAGTATTTTTGTTGTTACACAATTAAAATCTTAAATATTTTCGGTGAGAACTTAACAAGATACTTATCAAGATTAATTAAATATATTTTATTTCTGTGCTAGTTATTTAACGTGTTTCTTATAAACTAAATAAAATAAAAACATTTGGTTAAGTTTCAAATAAAGAATATCTTTTTATAAATATTGATTAAATTTTATAAAATATAAAAATGTGAATTAGTTTATTTTTCTTTATATATAAAAGAAAATTCATTTTATTTTATTTTCATATAAGTTTTTATATCGAAAACTAATATACACAGCATTTGTATTTATTCATTTTTAATAATGCAAACATAAATATTATTCTTGTGGTGAGAATATGTAAGAATTGTAGGTAGTAAAAGTAGAAATGATCTTTCGAGAATCATGTCACAGGTAGCACGGCGGGTAGCTAGCTCTGGAGTCTGGATCGATAGAGCCGAGCCCCGCTGCATGAATATTTGATGGCCCTTCTGGCACATGACCTTCCCTGTCATATCCGCGGCCTGTGCCCCTGAACAACACCAAGCGTCTATTTATAACAACACGAACACGATACGAGTCCGGCATATACAACCGACGCCAACGTCCGAACTCCGTGTATACTATACTTTGCAGTCCGGTGAATATATGGTTTTCAGGTGCCACGGGTACTGTGATTGCTACGCGAATTTCCACTTTAAATTGATTAAATATTCAAATTCTTACGCAAATTATAAATGACAGTTTTGTTTTCTATAACTGATTCTATTAATATTAAAACGAATTATTTAAATTATTTATTAAATTTCAAACCAAACCACACAAAAAAATTACAATCGCTCAAAACAAAATAACGTAACCGTCTAGATATATATTCTTTTATATATTTATTTTCAAATTATATAAAATTTCGTCATCTAAAACTGAATTTTGCAAGTCATCATTCTTTATAAAATGAAGTTATTGCAACTTAAAACTTCATTTATTTCTCTTTAGTATTTTAATCTTAAACTTCTCATCATAAATTTCAATTATATATCTTTGTTCGTCATGTTATTAAATATTTAAATGCAAGAACACATTAAATATTATTTTTCTACCAAATTATGTAGATAAGGAAGTTAAAACATTGATTAATTATTAATTTTTTTATTTGTTTTCAGAATTTTTTATGTATTGTTCACGTGATTTTATCATTAATTATTTTATGCTAGAAATTTTGACATAACTTTGTTTAAAATTGTTTGAAGTTGATACAGGTTTATTAAATAAATTTTTCCTTTTTAATGTTAGAAAAAATATTTAAATAAAAAATTAGTAAAAATTAAAATGTGCATCTAATGAGTTCCTTTTTAATGAAATTCGGCGATCCTGTAACGAGATACAGGTAATTCAAAATATCCATCTTTAATCAATTTGCAGAGTGCTATGCAAAATAAACAAATAACTTCTTTACATTTTGTGTTCTTTTAATTGTTATTTTAATGTAAGAAAGATTAAAATTATACAGACTTACATCGGAATAAAATGAATTTGACATGAAAAATTAAACAGACCCGTATAAATATTCATTGTGAAATATAACTTAAAAACTATAATTAATTTATATTTAAATAAATAAAACTCAAATGAATGATTCTATCCATATTTTATTTAATTAATATTTAAATATTAAGACAAAATTCCAAAGAAATTCATAAATACAAGAACTGAGACAATGTCACTTAAATTAAAGTTATTTGTTTTATTTTGCATGGCACTCTGTAAACTGCTTAAAAATAGAAATTTAGTTTTTCCTGTATTTTGTAACAAAATCGTTGATGTATATTTTATTACTGAACAACTTTTGTACTTATATATTGGTTCTAAAATTTATGGCGTGATAAAAATTTTACCATTATATTTCCTTTATAACAAAAAAAAATAGACACCTGGTATATTTACAAAAATGGAAACAAAAAACCTGTGAAATATATTTTTTATTGCCGTAAAACGTCTTAAAATATTAAAAATTTCTTGATGCTACGGTATCAAATAAATAATTTAGGAAAATTAATCTTTAAATATTGTAAATGTATAAATAAAACATCCAAAATTTACGGCAAAAATTATAAAGTTTGACAAAGCATGACATGGGTCGTAGATCATGACTATTTATGAGCATAAGCTTTTTTATTTTGTCCTTTAATCTACCGTGGTCTTGAGTCACTAATAAAAACCTTGCATGAAGTGCGTTACCTAGAAAATTACAGTATATATTATATATCTTTAAAATACGTGTCATATTATATAAAAAAATCAAGGTCATTTATATATCTCAAACAAAAATAAATTGTTTTAAATAAAATAAACGAAATTTACAAAAATTCAGTTATAAATACACAATAAAAGAAGTTTAAAAACATAAAAAATTGTCCTTATTTTACGTTTCCTTGCGTTCGTGTATTTTTAGAACAAATAAATATTTAGTTATTTTGAAAACTGTACAGGTTTTTGTACTTCTTAATAATGAATAATTTACAACTAAGAGCTTAATAGAGATAATAAGATTAAAGTGTCATGGAGGTTTGCAGCTTTCAGCAGAGCTTTACCGAATGAAATAATAAATGATGTTATAAGAGAAGCCGTGCAGGAAAATTAGTTTTTATGGGATACTGAATACTTTAATATTATTCTGTTGGAATACGTTCAAAACGATTTAATGATTTTATTATTTACGAAAACTGTGGTTTATATTTACGGTAGACAAAAACCACGCGTATTATGTTTTCGCATGAATATATTTAATCATGATATCATAAACTAATTAAATTTGATTTAAAAGTCCTTCGCGATAAAAGTCATGCGTTTTAAAATGAAAATATCTTATTATATGAAATGATTGATTTGTTATTAATTATATTTAAAACGCGTATAAATATATTTTATATGTAATTTAACGTAAGAATTTAATAGCATTTAAAAAGTATTAAGAAATTTTACTGAATAGAATTGAAATTTAATATTAATTATCTTGCAAAATCAGGAAGTTGACGCATTAAGAAACTTATTGAATTATAAAGGAAAATGAATAATATTAAAAATCGAAGAGCAAAATTGACTTATAAGAAAATTACAACAAAATATTTCATGTTTAGCACTAATTTTACGGTTGATAAATAAAAATAAAAATTTAAAATTAAAGGCTATTGAAATATATTAAAACTCTAGCCAATACTGAAATATAATTTTTAATTATAAAGAGTTTGTTTTCAATTTCATATGACCTAGTTTGAAATGCTTACTATATAAACAAAAAAGTATTTATATAAATAAAAAAAAACAAATTTTGTTCGAAAATATTATGATAACATGTAAAATGTTAAACAAATATAATGGAATCTAGTATATTTTTATCAGAAAAATTTAATAAACAAACCCAAAATTACTTATATTTTTAATTTTCTTTTTTTAAGCGATTTTCAGTAGCTCATACTGAAAATCAGACAACACTTTTTTAAATATTTAAACTTTATGAAATATTTTCTCGTTTTATTGTTTTAATTACAAAATTTTTTATTTAAAATTATATATAAGCTTCAAGTGTATAAAACTTGCATTTTATTGAGAACATCGTAAATAAAATTAAGTATTTACAAATTTTTAAATTAGACATTTTAAACCGTTTTATATTATACTAAAATAACAATCGAAAATACATCTCCATGGTTAGAAAGAAAAGGTTCCCTGAAATTGCCGAAAAGTACTAAAAATACCTAGATAGTCCCCAAATTTAAATGTTATCCAGGTTATATTAGATGTATTGAAAAGAAAAATGGCAATTAAACAGAATTCTAATAAAAAAAGCTCTAAAAAGTTATTTACAGGAAAAACAAGAGAAAATTGAAATGTATTTTTCTAAAAAATATTATGAAATCAATGCCAAAGAGATTTAAGCGGCATATCCACAAAATATTTTTTTTTAAACTCTTTTATTTATCAATTTGTCTCTTATAATTACCAATTTTTCCGATTCTGATTAATACAAGTACCTATTTTAACAGTTTAAGAAGGAACCTACCCTGAAGGTTTCCAAAAATCGATATTTTTTTTGCATAAACTATTTCTTTTACTATAAGATATTTTTAATAGGACTTTAACCATTGTCAGTATCAATAAAATAAAAAAATTATAGAAATAAAATTATCTTTAATTTTTATTAAATGCAAAACGTTTCGAGAACTCACTGTTCCCGACATCAGTTGCAAAACCTAATGGACCATTCATGAAATTTCTTTATGTTTTATCGGAAATGTGAATTTTCAAAAAGTCTTATGCCTCACGATCGCCATTCTAATATAGTTTAAGGAAATCTAAGCGATTTTGTTCTACCTTCTTCAAGGACTGATCACAACTGGCACCCATAGAGGTGCCTTTTTTTGGAGGTATCTGTCGCAGAAGGCTACCACGGTCCAAATATTAAAATTTTTACTTCAAAATTTTGTTATTATAATTAAAATATGTGCAACAATAAAGTAAAAACCTTCAAATGATTCGATTGTTATTTAATACTTAAAAAAATTCTTGAATATCGCTGTTTCCTAGAGTTGTCAGGGTGGGGTTCCCCCTTAAATAATTAGAAAGAATAAACATATTTCACTAATTTAAAGTATTTAAGCTATAAATTGTCTGAATTTCGCTACTGTATATATTATTATATCAAATGAAGAAACATTTTAAAATGGAATAAAATTTAATACGATGCAACTTGAAAATAGAAGAGATTCATAACAGGGATATTATATTTGAGACAGTCGTTGTTTAATTGACATCCGGATAGACAGTCATGACAACAAACAACTATTCTAAGACAGCGCGAAGTTGTTTCGTCAATGTCATACCATCGCAATAATAATTAACGTAGTACATTCTGGTCAACAATTCTAATCACCTTAATAAATTATTAATATAGTATAATAAACGATTACGCGACATGGGAAACTGTTCAGTAAATATAGTTGATGTATTTCTTTACAAATATTTGTTTTATACGAAGACATATTGATATTACGATCTCAATTAATAATATTTTATATTTCTATGTTATAATAAATTATACAGCAAGCTTGATTTGATATAAAAATAATTGAAAATTTTATTATTTAATAATTTAAAGTATAGTTTATGTATTATAAAATATTATCCCCCAGCGTTGCGGAAATTTGAAACCAAATCTTGTTTAATATTTAATTAAATGAATAATTGAAAAGTTATTAAATATGCAAATGTACCGTTTTTAGTTATAAATATAAATATATGGATTAGGTAAAATTTGAAAATGTCAATCTATTTCCGTATATAATCAAGTTTGACTGGAGCAAATAAGGTGTAAAAATCGCTGTATTATTCTGTACATGTTTGTGACAGTTTTTGACGTTTAATAAATCCTGTTATATATCACGACTTCTACACATCCATCCAGCCATCCAGTCATTCATCCATCCATCCGCAACATTAATTCAATAATGCAACGTAATAAGAACGTCCCTCAACCCGTTCTTCAATTTTCCATCCGTCGGTAGCATAACAATTCCAAATAGATCTACAGCAACGTAGTAAAACCAAGCCGTGTTTCGTGTTAATATTTGAGTATAAGATCCGCAACGATTATTAATAACCCCAGAAGCATCCGATTTCCCGGACGCGGATTGGCTATTGAAGTAATGACGTCACTTGGAAAACACGCGAATCGTTAGAAAAGGGATGAATACGCATGAACAGTGGAGTTATTGAGGCTCCGCCTCCGTTGTGCGGCAGCCCGCAAGGCCAACCGAACTGGCGGGAAGCGGCTCGCGTTAGTTCACGGCGGGCGTTCAGCGGTTACCGGGATAACGTGGACCTGGAGCGCGGCACCGTGGAGTCCGACGGGCTAACTGACGGGCCGGCAGGGCACCTGTTCGGGCGCATCCCGGAAAATCTACTTGGAGGCGTTCAGTCCTCCCCACAAAGGGTAGCCAGCAATATTCGCGGCTTCTTTGCTAATCGTTTCAGTGCAGCTCTTCCCGACACAGGTGAGACACTTTTTAATATTTTAATTTCTATATATAAAATAACTGAGTGTCATATATAAATTATTAAAATAAACCAAAATTTCAATTCTTAGAAAAGAAAACTTAAATTACAATAATTTTACAAATTTTATTTATGGTTTTCTATAATTATGTTATTCAGAAAAACGAAAAAAAAATCTTAATTTCCAACTAAACTCTAAATTCTGTAAATTTTTTTTATAATTAATATAAAACTTTATCAATTTAAAATACCGAAAATTTGTGTTTAGTATTAAATATTATTTTATTTTAAAATGTATAAATACGAAGTAGGTTAATTACAGAATAATATATTAACGTGGGAATTGTAATAAGAAAAAAGGGTCAAATAATTATAACAATTATGTAAGCAAATCGATCTGATATGTTATTCAAAATGGCGGAATATATGCCACAAGATGGCTGATTGTCGATATTCAACGAATTTGCATGGCGCACGCGCAATTGATTTTAAAATTAAATTATGTGAATTGGTTTTACAACTGCATTATTAATTTTTATACATTGTCCATTACTTTATAAATTTAACCAATATTTTTCAATTAAAGTTTTATTGATACAACTTCTATTTAACCGTTTTCATTGAAATTCTAGAAAAACTAACTATCAAATATTTAAACAATAAATGATAGTAATATGGTGATAATATAGTCAAAAATTTTCAGTCATCATCAAAAAAACAAATAATTTGAATAAAAATTTATTCTATATAATTATCTTTAATTTATTTTATTTTACAAATTAATTATTAAATAGTATATTTTGTAATAAATTTAGTTTGAGGCATAATTTAGCTTCAACAGTTTCACGAAAGCAGAATAGCTATTCCAAACAAGTTGCAGAATATACTGTCCCTAATATCATATATTTAGTTGGATTTAAAAAAATATTTAAAAAAAAGTTTGACAGATATGTTTTTTAATAATAAAAAAAAATAGTTAAAGATATCGCCAGTTTAGGGTTATGCATTTAGAAGATCAAATAAACTTCATATTATCTTATTAAATACTAGTTTATAATAATACCTCACAATTGTGCAGAATTTAACAATTCTAGTTTCTTAAATAGTTTGTTGTTAGATATAAATATTGTTATTCGTCTGTCAGATTGATTTATTTTACAATATTAAATATAAAACAAATAAATATTTTCAAAAATTCGGTGTATCTATCAAATATTTGAAAGTTTATTTTATATATAGTGTATGAAAGAAATTGAGCAAAAAAGAAGTATTTAACTAGAAAATCAAACATACTTATCAATTCTCATCACAATCGCACCATCACATAACAGAATTACCCGATTTCGCAACGGAGTTAAAACCATTCCCGCATACAAATTATGTCCTCAGAAAAGCTCGAACATACAAAAAAAGAATTATAGAATTGCGTACCTAAAACAAAAGAAGAAACTTATTCGAGTTTTCAAAGACCACTTGACTCAACATTACGAACATACCGACTACTGCAGCACAAACCAGACGAAAAGCAGCGAGCGAACTTGGAAGATCGCAGGCGGTGGTGCAAACGTGATGGAGTGCTTCCATCCGAGGAGACTATGCCTAGGGAGTTGGACAGTAATTGAGTTAGGAACGTGGAAAGGTAAACTCTTCCCTTCTCTCTTCAGCCCCAACATGTTACAAACTCATTGCTCCGTCTATAGAATAAAGAGAAAAGAAGAGAACAGGAATAAGAAGAAAGTAAATTCAATAACGTAGAATCGTCGTTGTTATAATAATTATAAGAAATTTCAACTTGGAAACATACCACGTATATAGATATAAAACCGTTTTATTAAAATGGTTGTTTAATTTATAAAGGAAAATGTTTAGAAAAGAAAATAATGTTTCTAACAATTGTTTGACATAAAATTAATTTCAAGTCTTACAATCACAATACCTGTGAATAACAAAAGCCTGTATTATATTTTCAACCGCATTTATTTTAATTATTTGAAAGATTCTTAAGCATTTTAAGGTTTTAACAAAGACTTTATATTCATTTTTACATCCACTATCTTATTATAAATTATTGTATTATGAAAATTTAAAATTTTGATATGTTTTATATTAAATTTATCAGATTTGAAAATCATTTTGTTTGAAAAACTTTTTTTTAAATTAATATTTCGCCGAATATTTTGTATCGTAATTGAAAATATTTAAATTATAACCTAGAGTCAGAAATTTCAATACAAATCAAATGAATGAAACGAAAAAATCTTTTAAAAAATAATCAAAACGTCGAAATTGGCAATAACAAATAATTTGAAACGCAAATTAGATACCTTATACTGAAACGGAAGTAATTTCCTAGGGACTGATTCTGGAAGCGAGGAAAGAAGGGTATGATTCTGACACGAAGTATAGGGCGACCAAAAGCAACACGGGGATTACGTCAGCAAATCTAAAACCAATGAATAATGAATGACGGATGTGTCAGTCAACCGATGGGCAACGGTTCAGACGCGTAAATAAATAACGACATGCAGATTGCATCTATGTAGGCTGTGCTATCACTGATCTAACCTGTTTTCTTCTCTTTATGGCTGTATGTGAGGGTTCCTGCTACTTGCATGTTACATGCAGGAATATAAACAGCTGTAGATATTTTATCAAGGATCAAGATATTTATTAAATTTATTAAAAATGTGGTGGAAATTATTTAATTTCAAATTTAAAAATTAGTCTTTCACATTATTAGCTCAATATTTTCTAATTATTAGAAATATAAATGATATCGGCTAGATAGAACCACAATTATTACATTACTAAGTGAGCTGTAAAATAAAAAACCATACAACAATTATTTGAAAAACAATTGAAATATATAAACAACTGATTTTTTTTATCTTAGTTAGCTGTTGTTATAGAAAATTTATTTATTAATTTTTTGTTNTTTTTTTTTTTTTGATGATGACTGCATATTGCTATGAAAACAATAAATTATTATAAATGGATTCAAAATAATTTATTTCTTAAGTTATATAGATACCAAATTGACAAATATATTTTACGAAAAAATATAATCTTTAATTTTTAGGACAAGATGGGAATTTATTAATCACTTAAATTAACTTATAGATATCTAACAGATCAAAACAATATTAATAAATATCATTTATTATACTAAATTTATACTTGATTTTTTAAATATTTCCTTAAATAATTAGTAAAAAGCTATCAACAAATTAAATACACCCGTGCAAAAATATTAAATATTTAAATATAATATTTTTATAGCAAATTTATAATAATCAACAATTTTTTATTTTAATACAGAGTTTCTTAAATTTCTGTATCTTATAAATGAATTTATTTTTTCTTATTTTTCTCATTTATTGGCATTTGGCCCCGTAGTCTTGTACATTATTATTAAATTCATTAGTATCTTGTTTCATTGTTATTTTACTGCCTAAAATTTGTACAACTGTACTCGGCAGTGTATCAAATTTTGTATCAAAACAAAGGGCTCTGAAACTAAAGGTCGCCTAGAGCAAGCTTATAAATTATCCCTGGAATTTTACCCTGCGTCGCTAGAATAATAAAGCCATCAATATATTATGAAAATATCATTTGCGAATAAAAATATATAAAATAATTTAACTAACATATTGTTTCAAGAATTCAATAGTTCTATTTATAACTATAAAAGTATAAAAACAAAATTCTGAAGTAAATTTAAGCCATAAAAACTCTTTACGCTAAACCACGCACCTACATTAAAACTACGAAAACGACTATATTAATAATTCAGACGTTGTTAAGAAGATACTTTTCACTTTCCCCTCTTGAAATAACAATGAGGCCTAAGTAAACATGGAGCAGTAAAATACATTGAAAAATACCACCTTTCTATAAATAGTCTTTCAAGTTTTCTCTTTCATTTTATTTTCGCTTCAATCGCTTCAAATCGAAGAAAAATATTATTACTATGTTAAATTATACAATTGTTTCAATTTGAAATTCATGTTAGAAATAAATAATCATTCAGTTTCTTTATTCTAAAAAAAATATCTATAGTAATAATTGAATATTAAATCAAATTACAGTACATAGTCGTCGCCACGAATTAAAGTAATTACATAATAATAAAATGATATTTTACTACGACATATGTTATTATCTTTGCATCTTCTTAACGCTTAGTTGACGTTCTAAATAATATAAAGTACGTTGTACCTTTATTCAAAAAATTATGAACACAAAATAAAAACATGTAAATGTACAATGATTGCACAATGACATTGTTTCGTGACGACGACTATAAATTAAATAAATTTCATGAGAAACATTAACTTATTAAAAACACAATTAATAAATTACTTCCTTCAGATCTA
>NEEE01005872.1:1274-12604 GCA_002278615.1 Pogonus chalceus | reverse complement strand
TTTTAAATCCATTACGTAAAATATCATTTCACAAATATTACTATATATTTCCTTTAGTTTACTCTAAAATATAATTAACAAACAACAATCAGAAATCAAAACATAAATTTCATAATTTAATGACAATTTCATTGCGTGTTATACGCTTGTATGATTTATAAAATTATCAAACAATATTAAGGAAATACTTTCACGTATAAACAACAAAGGGTTGATCATTTCATTACTCAAAGAGGTAAATTAAAAAAGTAATATATAGTTTTTTATGTTCGGTTGAAAAGTTTTTGTAAATGTATTTCACATCTTTTATTATTAAAAATGTTGGTTTTAAGTTGTTACGGAACACAGGATATGTTATTGCACTCTGAAGCATTTGTTTGTATTATTAATTATGAGTTATTATTTAAATGAAATTCTTATGATTATGATTACTTTATAACAGTGCATTTTATGCTTGTAAAATACTTTTAACTGCAAGAATTTATTAATTATTACTTTGTTTAATACAATTCTTATTAATTATATTCTTAAATTGGAAATTGTAATTTCTATTCTATTAGAATTTAATAAATAAAGAAATTATTGGAAAATACATTTTTCCGAAATGCTTAATTAATAATTATATTTAATAATATAATTATTACAAAGTTTAGAAGTCTCTGATATAACGACTACCGATTATTACGACCGGTTTTACATTGACCGTGCGCTTCTAATGTATATTATTATTTGTTAAATATATTAGGACCAAAATAGACTAAAAAATAAATAAATAAATAATGCAATAACTTAAAAATAAAAATTATACACTGATATAACGACTACCGGTTATTACGACCAGTTTTATTATTATTTATTAAATATATTAAGACAACAACTAAATACTTAAACAAGATAATAACTTTAAACTCATGAAACGTCTTTGAAATAAATAAAAAAATTAATTTGCGCTATTTAGATATTCAGCAAATAATAAAATTTCATATGTTAAGGTCAGCATATTAAAGTTTCTCACATACCGTAGCTCTCATAGTCCTTAAAAGACAATACCATCCAACTATTACAACAATTAAAACTGAATATTTCTATTAACTAACTTGACAATACTTAAATGTGAATGCCAAAATGATGAAATGTATTTAATTAATTATATAACAAAAATTTAATATTTAAACCTTGAACTCATAATTTTCTGCATTTGTTTTAGCTGCTTTACCTGGAACAACTGCTGCACATCAGCTTGTTGTATCAATACGACAAAAATGTACCGCTGAAGAAGTTTTACAAGTATTAAAGGATCTTCCGAACCCGAGATCAGAAGAAGAAGCTGATAGTCGTTTTAATCCACTTAAAATTGATGTTTTTGTGCAAACGTTGTTAAACTTAGGTTCTAAGAGTTTTTCGCATAGTTTTGCTGCTATTTCTAAATTCCATTACGTTTTTAAAGTAATATATAATATACTTGTTAAATATAATAAATAATAATTCATTTTTTATAGATTTTAGCAGAATCAGAAGAAGCGCAAATATGCGTATTACGAAACATGTTCGAATTATGGCATAATCATCAACAAATGATGGTCGTACTAGTAGATAAAATGTTAAAAACCCAAATCGTCGAATGCTCTGCAGTAGCTAATTGGATTTTTTCGAAAGAAATGATCGGCGAATTCACAAAATTATATTTATGGGAAATATTACATTTAACAATACGTAAAATGAATAAACATGTTATTAAACTAGGCGCGGAATTATCAGACGCTAGAGAAAAATTAGCTCGAGCTGAATCTAGTTCCAGTAGCTCGGAAGATGAGGATACACCATCGTCGAAGAAAAAACAGGATGATAGTGAGAAACCAACGGAGGAAATGGTTGAACGAATGGAGGAAAAATTGGAAGCTGCGCAAGCTGATCAGAAGAATTTGTTTTTGATTATTTTTCAACGGTTTATTATGATTTTATCGGAGCATTTAGTTCGCTGTGATACAGATGGACGGGATTATAATACACATTGGTATAAATGGACTATTGGACGATTGCAACAAGTATTTTTGGCTGTAAGTTACATTATAAATATGGTTTAATAAGTTATTAATTATGATTTTTGTCGTAGCATCATGAACAAGTTCAAAAATATAGTTCTACATTAGAAACTCTTTTGTTTACACAAGATTTGGACCCTCATATATTAGATGTTTTTCATCAGTTTGTATCATTGCGGTCTTAAGTATATATTAATAAATTTTATAATTATGAATATTAATTTGACTATTATATATGATTTAATATAAATATAATAAATAAATTTACAGTATTTTGTCTTTTATTTAATAAATATTTGAAATTATATATTTTTCCGAACTTAAAAGGCAAATGAGTTATTTGCGACCCTTTTAAACATTTATTTTTGACCATGCGATTTTGAAAGTGGTCTATTGTTTTAAAAAGGTAGTAGATCCCTGAATTTAAGTTATTGGAATGTTCTTGTATCAAAAAACCGCGTTATAAAAAGATTGTCGCAGTTTTAATTTCGCGTAATAAGAGTAACGTCGTGTTATGGAATTGTTATAAAATCTTTGTAGATTTAATTGGCGTAAATTAAATGGCGATAAATTATAATTTGCAGATATTATCTCATTTATCTGCCAAATTTGGTTGTAAGACAGTAGAAATATAACTATTAAACATTATAGATAATAAACAATTCAACAAAAACATATTTATAAATACGAAAAAAACAAATAAACAATTTCTTAAATTGTACTTACATTGATGATGAATCGGAAGAGGAAGAACTGCTCAAAGATGGAATGGAAATGAAGGAAAATTCTTCGTTCTCATTTTTGTAAAACGAGAAAGCTTGCACTGGTTTATTTTCACTTGAACTTGGAGAAAAACAAAAGCTATTCACCGATTCTTTATCATTTTCCGAACACACCGATTGTTTATCATTTTCCGAACACTTTTTTTTAGGATGAAAAACTTTTAAAAACGGTTTAACTCGAGGGAAATCTTTAATTTTATGTATTCTATTATTATCCTTCTTCGGTGAAGGGTTTTTATCAGTTAAATATTTCGATTTGAACGTATTAAATTCGGTATTTAATTTCGGGTTATTATTATTAGTTAGTTTAAGTTCGAATTTATTATTATTATTATTATTATTAGATTTATTATTTAAATTCAATAGTTTATCCGCTGATATTATAGAATTACACGAAGCACTTTCACTTTGAGTTTTATCAATTGAATCAGGATAAATCCGGCACACTGTATTAGAAAATAACATATTTTTTGTCCAAGGATAATCAGGATTAATAGTCGGTTTTTCTTTATAAACACAATTTCCCGAAAAATGTTTGCGCGATCTTCGCTGCGCGTTCATTGAAGCCATACTGAGCTCAAAAATAAAATAAAGGCGATTAATTTAATTTTAAGATTTGCGTAATAGTCACTAATTAGGGTTTTATACCTGCTTTTTTAACTGGTAAAATTTTCAAAATTTGGTTTTTCAACTGCGCCATTTTCTGCGCAAGGCGGGACTAAAATGTGTGATGCAACCACAGTTACTGCGCATCACGTGTCGGGCGAACGTGGATTGTGAACCAGCCTAAATTAACAAAAACATGTCTAGAAGTTAGAAGTGTCATTTAATTATTTAAAATAATTGTTTGACAGTTAAATATTAATTAAAATGCATTCATGCCGAATTATTTTAAAATCCCGTGTTGCTAATACATTAAATCGAATAAATAATAATTATCGAAGGTTTTATAGAACAGCAAATGCTTGTAACATAACCAAAGTTTCTAGAAATTTAGATAAAGATAATTCATGTTTTCGATTAATTAATTCTACAAATCGTGCGTTTTTATTAAATCCTAATAAAAGAATTAATCATATAGTTGCCGCGACTAGATTCTATACTTCTGATAATAAAAAAGATGATGAGAACCACCGCGAGGAAGAGGAGTTTAACACACAATTACCAGCTACTGTGGCTGTGCCTGAAGTATGGCCCCATGTCCCTGTCATAGCTATTAATCGAAATATTGTTTTCCCACGGTTTATTAAACTTATTGAGGTTTTTATTATCAAATATATATGTACAATTACTTTTCTAAATTCATATTTTTTTGCATTAGTTATCAAACCCAGTTTTAATCGAAATTATTAGACGTAAAGTGAAATTAAACCAACCATATTGTGGAATATTTTTAAAAAAAGATACCGAAGATGAAGCTGAAGTAGTTAAAACAATAGAGGATGTGTACCCCGTAGGGGTATTTGCTCAAATACATGAAATGCAAGATATGGGCGATCGATTACGACTTGTTGTAATGGCTCACCGTCGAATTAAAATAACAAATCAAATATTAGATGATCCTGCTGAAATAAAAAATATACCTAAAGGTAAGTTTAACCTTTCAGCTTGTTTTTTTCGCGCTGGAATTGGATTAATTTTCTACCATAGATATGAAAATCAACTTTCCAATTTTTAAAACATCCATGAACGTTACAGTAGAGGAAACTGAGGCTGAGAAACGGCGTAGAAAAGTACGGAATAATAGAAAAAGTGAAGTAAAAGCTGAGAAACACGCCGAGCAGGCTTCGAAAGATGTTAAAATCGATGAGAAAATTAAAGAAATTCCGAAAAAGTCTGCGACTGAACCTTTACTTATGGTAGAAGTTATAAATATGAATCATAATAAATTTAGACAAACGGAAGAAGTTAAAGCATTAACGCAAGAAGTTATAAAAACAATTCGGGATATTATCAGTTTGAATCCTTTGTATCGGGAGAGTTTACAACAAATGATGCATCAAGGACAACGAGTTGTTGATAATCCTGTATATTTAAGCGATTTAGGAGCTGCCTTAACAGCTGCAGAAGCAACTGAACTTCAGGAAGTCTTAGAAGAAATGGATGTACGTAAATATATCAATTTAATATAATTAACTTTAAAAATAATCCTTAATTAATTTGTAGATACCCAAACGATTGATGCTATCTTTATCTTTACTTAAAAAAGAATACGAATTATCTAAATTACAACAAAAAATTGGCCGAGAAGTTGAAGAAAAAGTTAAACAACAACATCGACGATACATTTTACTCGAACAATTAAAGGTAAATACATTTCTTAGTTAATAAATTATTTGTAAAAATGTATTTTATAGGTAATAAAAAAAGAATTAGGCTTAGAAAAGGAAGATAAAGACGCAATTGGAGAAAAATTCCGTGAAAGAATAAAAGATAAGTTATTACCAGTCGCTGTACAAGCAGTTATAGATGAAGAACTTAACAAATTAAACTTCCTAGAAAGCCATAGTTCAGAATTCAAGTAATATATTAATATATCTTACATAAAACCTTTCAATAAATAATTTTAAAATTCTAGTGTTACACGAAATTATTTGGACTGGTTAACATCACTTCCATGGGGCCAACAAAGCGAAGAAAACTTAAATCTCCAAAGAGCCAGTGAAATTTTAGACCAAGATCATTACGGAATGGACGATATTAAACGTAGAATTTTGGAATTTATTGCTGTAAGTCAGTTGAAAGGTTCTACCCAAGGGAAAATATTATGTTTTCATGGACCGCCTGGAGTTGGGAAAACTAGTATCGGTAAGGCTTTGTTTGAAAATTGTATTTTCGTCGATATTAAATATTTTTATTTTAGCCCGATCCATCGCACGTGCCTTAAACAGAGAATACTTCCGTTTCTCTGTCGGTGGCATGACCGACGTTGCAGAAATCAAAGGACATCGAAGAACATACGTTGGCGCGATGCCTGGTAAAGTAATACAATGTTTAAAAAAAACTAAGACTGAAAACCCTCTTGTACTTATCGACGAAGTCGATAAAATTGGAAAGTAAGTCAATCCGATAAACATTTCAACAAAATATTAACAATAAATTAATATTCCAGGGGTTACACCGGTGATCCAAGTTCCGCATTGCTAGAACTCTTAGACCCCGAACAAAACGCGAACTTTTTAGACCATTATCTCGATGTTCCTGTCGATTTATCCAAAATTCTTTTTATTTGTACCGCAAATATTGTTGAAACAATTCCCGAACCGTTAAGAGACCGAATGGAAATGATTGATATGTCTGGATATGTTGCCGAAGAAAAATTAGCAATTGCTAAACAATATCTTCTACCTCAAGCGATGAGGGATAGCGGTTTAAAAAAAGAAAATATTTCATTACAAGATTCGTCTTTAACTATGTTAATTAAAAATTATTGCCGGGAATCTGGTGTTAGAAATTTACAAAAACATATAGAAAAAGTAAGGTTATTTTTTATTATTTATGAATTTTATATAAATTTATATATGTTTTATAGATTGTTCGTAAAGTTGCGTATAAAGTTGTAAAAGATGAAGCTACTTACATTAATGTTTCGCCTGATAATTTGACTGAATTCGTTGGAAAACCTGTTTTCACTCACGATAGAATGTATGTTACCACGCCGCCTGGTGTTGTTATGGGACTGGCTTGGACTGCGATGGGTAAGTTTAAATATACAATCATTTATTCTTATTGTTATTATTTATTATATTATTAGGTGGTTCGACATTATTTATTGAAACAACTACAAGAAAACCGGCTACCGAAAAGGAAGGCGAAGGTTCTTTAGAAATAACTGGTCACTTAGGTGATGTTATGAAAGAATCCGCGCGAATAGCGTTAACTGTAGCTCGAAATATTATGCATAAATCCGATAAAAATAATAAATTTTTAGAAACAAGGTATTATTTAACGGAATTAACTAATATAATTATAATTTAATAAATATTTTTTGAACAGTCATTTACATTTACACGTTCCGGAAGGCGCAACACCTAAAGATGGGCCCAGCGCGGGATGTACGATAGTCACAGCTTTATTATCCCTCGCTAGAAAAACACCGATCAGACAAGACGTAGCTATGACTGGAGAAATTTCATTAATGGGTAAAATTTTACCAGTTGGTGGAATTAAAGAAAAAACTATAGCGGTAAGTACTTAAATACTATTATGACGTAATATGTTTGACGCATGATATGATTTAATTTCAGGCTAAACGATCCGGCGTTAAATGTATTATATTACCCGAAGAAAATAAAAAAGATTTTAATGATTTACCTAAGTTTATAACAGAAGGTTTAGAAGTACATTTTGTTAGTAATTATGAAGATATTGATAAAATTGCATTTGCAACATAAACCTTAAGGTTTCTAATTATTGTAATAGAAATGTAGGTGTCGACAACCGAATTTAATAATTTAAAAATGTTCAAAAAATACAAATTTTATTACTTTGTATTTAAAAAAAAGTTTATTCTATAATTTTTTTATGTTTAAACTTGAAATAATCGTTATTTATCACTGTGATTTTTTAAGGAAATATGTATATAACAAGGAATAAATATTTCTTTTACAAATTATGTCTTTTTTATTATTATTTTATCCATTATAATACGATATCAATTGTATAAATATTTATTTTTAAATAAGTACAAGTAAAAATGATTCAATATATACAAAAATTAATAAAATAATTTAATCAGGTGATATAACCCCACTAAAAACCAAATCAATCGCTGCTTGCACATCTCCACTTGTCGCTTGTAAAGCTTGTACATTAACAACATCATCCATTAGCCCCATTTCTCTCATTTGTTGCAACTGTGGCGCTAATCTCCGTGTGATAGTCTCCAGACTCTCTCCTTCCGTGTTATTTGTACCTGGAATAGCGGCGCTTGAATTTTGTTGTGGCGTAACACTTGCGAAAGCTTGTTGCATTGCTTGGGTAAACATTTCATTGGTAATTACGCTACTGCTGTTATTTCCGGAGGATGTAGAATTCGNGCTAATCTCCGCGTGATAGTCTCCAGACTCTCTCCTTCCGTGTTATTTGTTCCTGGAATAGCGGCGCTTGAATTTTGTTGTGGCGTAACACTTGCGAAAGCTTGTTGCATTGCTTGGGTAAACATTTCATTGGTAATTACGCTACTGCTGTTATTTCCGGAGGATGTAGAATTCGATGATTGGAAACCTGTCCCTGTAGCATTTGCAATTGCTGCAGCCAACTGAGCTGTTGTTATTGCTGAATAGGAATGATTACGAGATAATGGTTGTCCTTCGCGAGTTCCATCACTGCTTGATGAATCCATTTCTTCGTCGTCTGATAACGCTTCTAAAGAATACGAATAACCTGAGCTTGTACCAGGTTGATTTGGGTTCGAAGTAGTTGCAGCTTCGTGGACCTATCGATTTATTTAATTTAAAATATAATTAATTTAATTAAATTAATAACTCACCGCTGCAGCAATATGATTTGCAGTTTCTGGAAGACTTGGATGTAATTCAGCGATACGTCTGACTGTTTCTGGATCTGACATATGAAACAGTAGTTCCGGATCTTGGATCATTGCAATGGCGACTGGATCTTCAGAAAGACCTGGATTTAAAGTTATTAAATTCTCTAAAACCTCAGGTCGATATAATCGTTGTAAAGCCGCGCGATATCCATACGATTGCGTAAACGCTCGGAAAGCAACAACAAGTTGTTGTATATCAACTTCTGACATTGTACGAACTGGTACAGGTATCTCAGGTTCTTTTTTCTTCAAGACATGGACCATAACTCCAGGTTTTATCCCACAGGATGTTAATGTTGCATCATCGTCCAAAATATTTCCGCAGTAAATTAATTCTATAAATAAAATCCTTTGTTTAATCATACAATGAACTATAACCTATTAAATACATACCAATTGCTTGTTTCTGTACATTTATTTTCTTTGCAGCTTCATCTTTTAACATTTCTACCTTACTTTCAAGATTTACATTTTCTATTTTAATACGTTCAAATTTTGTAGGAACTAAACGAACGCCTAATGTGACAAATGCCATTTTGTAATGTATGGTTATATTTTAATAAATCAAACACAAATATATAACTTTTTAATTAGAACTAAGCTTCTATGATATATATTTAAAAATATATTACTTAAATTCAGTTAAAAACACAATTATTTTAGTTAAACGTATGTTTTCACAATCACAACAAAAAGTTAAATGTCATTTAAATCGAGTTGCGCAGTTTTACAAGCGGGAATAATAATATACAAGGTTGAATTTTCAAAAATAAGTATAAATAGACACATTTATTATAGATGATTAAAACAATACAAAAAAGCAGATACATTTATTTAAGCATATTTTATATAAACATATAATTAATGATGTAAATTTCTATTAATCGCAACTGTAGCTGAAACTGTTGCATTTCCAACCGTATTAGTTGCAATACAAGTATAAATCCCAATATTATCTTCTTTAACACGTAATATTTGAACCCAAGATGTTACCATATACTTATCGGGACCTCCTCTAATTTGAACTGCAATATCTCTAACATCTGATGGCAGTTTAATTTTTATTCCCTCCCCAGAACTAGGAATAAATTCCCATGTAATTACAGGAATTGGATAACCACGGACCTCGCAATTTAAAATAATGTAACTATTTGTTTCGATTGTTACATCTTCAGGTTTTGTTATTATTTTTGGTTCTGATTTACAAGGACCGTAATTTTGAATGTTAATTTCTTTCGAGTTTTTTATTGAATTTAATTCCATATCGCATATTGAGTTGTACGTGTTATTATCTGAACCGCAAACTAATTTATCTTCTTCGCAAACACATAATGCATAAGGCATATCCTTTAGATTTAAATAAATATATTATAAATTATATAATTTATTGTTTAATTTACTTACCTTTAAGTTGTAATCTTCGCTGTATAAACATTTTAAATTTTTCCCACATAAACCGTATTTTTTCGCCTCCTCCGGAGGCGGAGGTACTAAAGTTGAATTATAGCAATCCTCCCCTTCAATTTTAGCACAAACACCTTGAGAACAACAACCACACAAGTCTTGGACAATTCCAAGAATACATTGGTCCTCATTTTTTGGGCAACGATCTTCTTGACATTTTGGGCAACCAACTGTATTTAATTGGCAATTAATTATACCAATTAAATATGTTATAATTATTAGGAAATGCATTTTGTTGTTTCTAACGCTAATATATGATTAATCGCATATGCAATATGATATATTCCTCCTACTGATTTTTTATTATCTACCAGATACATTTTAATTGCGTTTTAATGAACATATGCGTGGTAAATTATGTCATTGCAAAATATATCTTGAATTTAATTTAATAATATTTATGGTACTAAAAGTATAAAACAAAGTTTCTTATAACCAATGTATTTTTAAACTACTTTATTACTTAAAATCCAAATTAATTACATATTATAATATATAAAGCAATGTAAAACTATTTATAAAATAAAAGTAAAGAAAAAAATTATGCTACACATTAGTAAAGCTTTTTAAATCATTTATAAATTAAAAAGTTGTTAATTATTTTAATCGAAATTGCTATTATGTATATATTATTGCTTAAAGATACCAATAAAATCAAATATTTCACTATTTAAATCAAAATCCAATAAACTATAATATAAATCCCTAATCAATACCATATGTAATACTTAAAAAATTAATAATCCTGTTGATTTAAAACCATAATTGTCGGATCTTCAGCTGAAACACATTTCATTTGTAAGAATTTATCCTGAATTTTTTGAATATTCGGTGGATGGTTATGTTCGCTTTTCGATTTTCTGATTGTTCCGTTTACAGTAGTAACACGACACTTGCATTGTAATTTTTTGTATTCCATACATTTCCAGAAGGTTGTTTCTTCGTATCTTCGATTGACGTGGAAGATGTTATCTTCAAATATTAGAGCTATTTGTCCGCGACGATTTACCATGTACATTAGTTGACCTGGAACAGAAAATATATTAGTATTTATACATAAATTATTGCTTTACAATTCAAGGATTCAATTTATTAATATATAAATAAAAAACAAGCTTAGTTTTTATATTATTTATTTATTTTTTAATATACATGTTTATATAAAAATACTTATAAGTTGTTATTTAGACAAATTTGGTGCAACTACAGATTGCCGGACATATTTAACTTTATTGCATTTCTTTTGTATTTTCTCTTTATTCGGAGGATGATTATGATTGCATTTTGAACGTTTTATTGAATTTTGTGTTGTTATAACACGGCATTTACATTTTTTATTTCGATATTCAACACATTGCCAGCATGTTTTTCCATCATACCGACGATTTACATTAAAAATATTGTCTTCATATATTAATGCACTTTGTCCTCTTTGATTAACCATGTATGTTACAAATCCTGGAAAATATATTCTGTTAGAAATGTTTTAAC
>NEEE01005971.1:17909-32641 GCA_002278615.1 Pogonus chalceus | reverse complement strand
TATATATATAATAACTCAGTAGACATGGATATAAACGCAGAGAAGACTAAAATAACAAAGTTCAGAAAAAGCAAAGGAAGAGATAAAAATAATTAATTAGGTTTGGGATTTGAAGGTATAGAAATAGAGAAAGTCAAAATTATTAAGTACCTAGAACACAGGTTTCAATCAAATGGCAGCACCACACAGCATATAAAGGTAAAAACAAAGAAAGGTCACATAGCAATGAGGCATGGGTGGGGCATTGGCCAATGAGAGATAGCTTAAAAATAAGAATGCTACTCTTTGATAAACTAATCAAACCAATATATCTATACGGAGCGAAAATATAGGCGTGGACTAAACAACCAAAACTAGAAGTCATACAAACAAAATATATCCGCTAGATTCTGGGGCAAGGCAGTTGGAAACTAAATCACATCGTGCTAGAATATACAGAATATATTCAAATAAAAACAAACACGGGACGAAAAGCGATCTAATTCAAAAAAAAGGCTAGAATAACACACATGGAATTCTATGAAAATCTGGGGGTGTCACTCATAGAAATCGAAAGGAAAAGAGAAAGAGAACAGACCATAACTGACAAATTAAGAAAATACGATCAAAGTATACAAATGCAACTAAGAGGAGAGAAGATATTTAGTTCTAACTACAAACCAAGGTACAAACGCATAATGAGAAACATAGGACACAAGTACCTAACAGAAGACAACATACATCAACAACTTGTAGCCAGATTAGACGAGAAGATCTGAATAACGAGAAGTCAGCCACCTAAATCCTAGATCATTTCCGCCCAGACATCGAAAGGATGACAATAGTAAGAAAGATGCACGGATAACAAGAGAAAAAAATAAATATATCAATAAATGACATATAATAAATGTAATAAAATAGAATTATGTAAATAATGTAAATACCTAAAGGTGAATAAATATTTTATATCTATACACAAGTAATGCCAACAGAATGTTATAAAAAATACATCTTAAAAATATAAAAATTTACAGCTCAGTATGTGATTATTGTTGTAAGTGAATGTCAGAATATTTGATTTTGTTTTCAGTTGGTAATGATACATTGTCAATTGTGACAATTGGAATTTTTTTTGTATTTTTGTTAAGACTACATGGGTTGATTTGTTTGCTTTTAATTTTATTCTTGCTTAAGGAATTTGCGTATAATTTCTGTTGCTATAATCGGTTCTTCCTGTTATCCAACAATTGCTGTGTCTACTGTTAATGCAGCTGTAATTATATTTTCATAATAAGGTAAGTTTATTATAAAGATTTGGTACAATGTTGCTTGTAGTACATCTTGCTGCGGAATTTCAACCGCAATGAGATGTTTTACGGAGAATCTGTTTTCGTGCAAGACATGGAAGTACTAATTGTTCAAGTAGAATTTAAACATTAAGTAGTATTGATGCGAGAGTTTTGAATTGGTTTTAAATAATTGATCTGTATGCTTCACGCAATCAAATGCTTAACTTGCGTCGATAGAAGCAGAGGAGCATATAGTTTAATCTCTTAAATGATTTTCAATTTTGTTCACAACTTGATGTATCTACTTGTTGAAAGTAGAATGTTGCATTCTGAATCCGAAATGATGTTAGTTAATTAGATCTCAGGTCTTTTAGAATAGATTTTAATCTGTTAAGTAGTAATTTTTAAGAGCTGTGGCAGAGCTAGGAGCAGCAATATTCACCTACATGAGTCACATCATGAACAGGTTTTCCTTGTTTACAGATGGGTATTATTTGTACGCATTTCCATTGGATCGGAAGAAACTGAATTCTTGTTATAACATTTAAGACTTGTGTCAATTCAATGATCCTCTTTTGTGACGAACATATTTTATAGAGAGAATATGGGCATGAACAATATAAAATTTTATACGTGTTTAATGTTATATTTCATTTTAAGCAATTTGAATTTACTTCTTAACTTTTATCCAGTTAAAAGTTTTTCAAGCGGCAAGAAATCTTTTAGGTGTGGATTATTAGTACTGAATGTTATTTGAGTAAATTGTTGGCAGCAGTTTGTTAACATCAGGCATTAGACGGTGCAAAGAAGGTATTTTAGATCGAAAAAAAAAATATTGTAATATCAGAAAAGCTTAAGTGTACAACAAAAATCCTCAATAAATAGCCATCAATCATAAATAAAACAAATATTTTCTTAGGTTGTTCTTGAAGGATCTTCAAATTTTTCTGTAGTGAAGTACTGAATGAATGCAGGTAACTGCTCCAAAGTTCTTTCAACACATTTTTTATTAAAGTCATTTTGCAATGGCAGAATTTCAAATTTTATGAATCTTTACAATGAAATATTATTGCATTTTCAATATTTTTTTGTCTTTTATTTTTTCGGGAAAAATTTGACCACGGTTTCGTAATTCTCCTACTGATCATGTAGATACAAGAAAGCTTTGACAATATGCAAAATCAATTTTATGGCAAGAGCATTCTTTGCAAAAAATATTTGAAAATTCTTCGTTTGGTCGACAGTAATCAAAATTATGTTAACCAACTACTGAGCTAGTAGTATCGGAAGAAAATTCAATAAAAGTCACGTAGAATTGTAATGCATTTTTATAATAATTGAGTCTCTTCAAAAATGTATCCGTTGTCGCATTCAGTATGGGTAAAAACTAGTATCCTGTATTTTTAAAGGAATCATTTATTTCAATAAAAATTTCAAATTTAATATTTGAATATTACTGCTATTGCTTTAGGTCTAGCTATTTCTAAATCTGGGCTAATTTTGGAGTTGGGAAAAAAAAAATTCTGGTAATGAAATTATTGTATCTATAAGAACAAAAACTAAACTATCTATATTTTTACACCGTTACAAAAAAAATGCGGAAAACAAATCCAATCAAAACATTAACATCATGAAAAAATAATTTGCCATAGGATTTCTAAAATAAAAATGTTTCATACTTTGAAAATTTTTCCGGGTATATATAATTGTGACTGTGAGGAATAAAGATAGGGAACGACCCGATCATAATACCTATCACGGTGCAAAGAATGAAAAATTCAAGACTAGGGATAGCGACGAATAAGCATCGAATGATAGATAAAAGGTGAAGGAAAATTTAAGATAAAAAAATTCAAAATAATGCGGGTGAGCAGCGGAAATAACTATGATTATTTTACATCTTGAGTCATATTATCCCTCCGAGTCTAATTCATAGGACTCAGAGCCAAAGTAGGTAAGGCGACTAACTGCAGGAAGAATGATGTGAATATATAACCCAGCCTTCTCAGGACCGATTAAAGCCCGCACGTGGTGACGTTGATTTTTCGAATGTAATCGAATCGATCCAGTTCTAGGTAAACCTTACCTGCGCCCGCAAATCATCTAGAACTTTAATGCGAGGGGTAGAAAGTTTTTCTATTCTAATTGTTCCTGACACTAAAAAGTAGCTGCCTCGGACTCCGGCGGACACAGGTTCTTCCGCCACCGTATCTGATGTAAGCCAAGAAGATGACCAGAATACAAAAAACAAACCATCCAGGGTCCCTTCTTTTTGAACAACCCGTAAAAAGCCAGAGATGCCAGATGCAAGAAGCGACGTCAGGAGTATCTGCAGATATTAATCCTTATTCAAGACAAGACAAATTCTGGAGTTAAGTAGATCCTAATCAACCGGGTAGCACAACCCCCAATAGGCAAGTCTGGAGCATTCTTCTTTAACCTGTATGGGATAGCATATTAACTACAGCCGAGCTTGGCTCGTCATAAGAAACTTTGTGGTATAAGGAACCGAACGAGATGTTCCATATGCAAAACACTCTTTATTAACTTCTTGTCTGTGCGACAGCACGAACGCCAAATTCATGAAATGCAGTATGGGGAGCAGTTACTAGAACAACCCCAACCTCCCTAACCGTTCTAGCAGTTATGATCGCAAAGATAGAATCGCAGAGCATGTGCGAAAGATTAGTTATAGAGATATAGAGAGGGCAACCGGTCTAACTCAACACAGGTCCAGTTAATCAGAGAGAAGCCAACATATCCGGCTATTCTGTTCAAGGCCAGGCGGGAGCAGAAACAAGTGGTCTTTGGTAACTTTTTAAAGCTACTACTTTTTCGAACACCATGTTCATCTTCGGATCCTGAAAAAAATTTACCACGAATCTCTACAAAGAAACACCATAACACCCTTTTAACACGGAATGTACATGATCCATTGACTGGACATGAGAGAAGACTTTCTTTATCCTCACAGGCATAGTTACTGCCACTTTGAAGTCGCTAAGTGAAGAAGACAACCTCTTTAGCCAGTAAATCAGGTAAATTTGAGCCTTCACTCAGCCAATCCCCCATTAACACAGACTACATCAGGCAAAATATTGCGCTCGAGTCCAAGCAAAGCATCACTGCCTATTTGCACACAAGGGCCCCACTTACTATCTTCGTCTCCAGCTCATTTTGACACGGTTAACAAAGAACCGTCGAACAACTCACGGTAACAAAAACACCAAAATGAGAACAAAGTATGCACGACTAACCAAAAGGAAGCTGTGTATTTTTATAAGGATGAAATAGAGATAATAGATTTTAACGTAAATTTGCACATAAGTTACCCGATAAAAGGCTTCCCTGGCCAAGAAGAGAGTAATTAATACTACGATATGCGCTAAAATTAGTACAACAAAGACGTTCTGCAGATTATAAGTCGTGCCAGGATCTCTTTTTAAAAAAGAGGTAATTACTTACAGAAACTATCATTTTGGGTACCCTCCTCAGTCAAGAAAAGACTTTTTTAACCTCATGGGCTTGTGAACTACTTTTCCGGTCGCTTTATGAAGAAATTACTACAGACACTAAACCTGTCACACCCCAAGATAAACGCATCTTTAGAACGCAAATAACAGTATAAAAAGTTGGCAAGGTTAACAAAAATCCGTCGAACAACTCACGGTAACAAAGACACCAAATTGAGAACAAATTATGCGCGACTAACCGAAAGGAAGCTGTGTGATCTTATAAAAATGAAATAGAGATATTAGATTTTAACGTAAATTCGCACATAAGTTACCCGATAAAAGGCTTCCCTGGCCAAGAAGAAAGTAATTAATACTACGATATGCGCTAAAATTAGTACAACAAAGACGTGATGCAGATTATAAGTACTGCTAGGACCTCTTTTTAAATAAGGGGTCATTACTAGCAGAAACTATCATTTCGGGTACCCCCCTCATTCAAGAAAAGACTTTTTTAACCTCATGGGCTTGTAAACTACTTTTCCGGTCGCTTTATGAAGAAATTTCTACGGACACTTAACCTGTCACATCCCAAGATAAACGCATCATTAGAACGCAAATAACAGTAGAAGAAGTTGACATGTCGAAAAAAACTTGGAAAACACTTCACCAGATAACGGAATAATAATTCCGCAGGTAAAACTCTTAAGCAATTCTCAACAAGCGACCTTCTTCATCCATTTCAAAGGGGCTTTAGGGAGATTTATGGCTACCTTGCAAATACATCGACCCTGAACTACAATATTAGGTCTAGGAAAATACAGAGTAAAACCTATTATGTAATATTATTAAAAGTAAGAAATGTATTTGACACGATTTTGCATGAAGCTGTTAATACATACATACACAGTTGTTTCTCTTCTGTATAAAAACCAATTAGACTGGGTCACTGTCCTAATGGATATGTTCTACCAGTTGCTGAGTACAATCTTATAAATTTTGATTTTCTCGTTTTTACCTTGGGTGATATTATCAGGTTAATCTTGTTGGTTCTCTTCTTCAAGGGATATATTAAGATCAGAATCTATTAAAGGTGATCGTTCTTTTAGTTTTTTCATTTTATCTTTGGAACGAATTTATTTAAAAATTTCTCCATTTTCAGATAAATTTATGTTTTTTAACTTCATTTTAATAAATTTCACTAAAAAACGATGTGCATAAATCAATACACAAAAAAAAAACAATGAAATACCATTGCAATGGGAAACGAAGACAAGCCTAGATTTTTTTAAACTCTAAGCTGTGTGGATTATATCGACCGCAGAAGGCTCTGCATTTGTAATCTCGCAGAGCGACTTTTGAAATATAATAATATTAATAATAATAATAATGCTTTTATGTAATTTTTTACATATAATAGGAATTAAATTAAATATTAATCCAAAATAGTTTTTTCAATCTATATTTTTCTTAATTATAGGCGGTTGGTTATTAACAATAATGCAACATATACGTAATATTGAATCTACGTAAGAAAATAAATCTGATGCTATATGAATATCCCAGATAACTTAATACGTGGATACATCTTATTACGTGAATACGGACACATGCAATATTATATCCTTGATCTACTTCTTCTCTAGTAAACTAAGGATTATATGCAAGTGGTCAAATTAGAAGTATTGCATTTCTTCTTATTAACTTAGGTTTGAATCTGAGAAAAATCTTTATCAGCTAGGACCTGATCACCTGGTTTTATTAACTCTAATAAACCGGAATCATTGGTGATAAAATTGTCAGTTGCTTTTCCTCCATAAGCTCAAGAGACTTTACAAATTAAACCATCAGGAGTGACAGCAATCTCAAATTTTACTGTAAATCGTCCCTTATAATTAGAATATATGAGATTCCTTTTTTCTAATAAAGATAGTGTTTTAGTAGATATCTCAGTACATTAAATAATACATCGGCAATAAGGATACTTACAAAACGATTTTGGGGCATANTTATAATTAGAATATATGAGATTCTTTTTTTCTAATAAAGATAGTGTTTTAGTAGATATCTCAGTACATTAAATAATACATCGGCAATAAGGATACTTGCAAAACGATTTTGGGGCATTACTTTTTACACTTATATTAGAACGCCAAAAAAATCCACGATTTTGTTTTTTCGTGTAAAGTGTTTAAGATAGAAATAGAAATTTTTTGTTGCTGTACTTCCATAAATATTAAATAGACAACCCAACGCACAGAATGATAAGCCCAATTTAATTTTCATAAGAAATAATAATATTCGATTTTCAGAAATTATTTTGTTATAATGAAAAGGTTGACGATACTTCTTAAGTACTATTCAATTTGATAGAACACCCTTAAATCTTATTGTTACGCCGGCTAATTGTCGCAGAATAATATAAGTTTAAATATCTTCAAAACCTTTAAACTTTGGTTTATCAGGTGTATCAGGACCATAATGTTTGCTTGCAGCGCTACCATAAACTTTTGATTAATATCTTTTTGAGTATGAGGCAGAATAATATTTGTTAGAATAGAAGTATTATTGTTTTCTTGATAAAGATTTAAATTAGTAAATATCACCCATTGGATCATCAAAACAAGGATCTGTTTGAACTCCAATGCTAGAGTTTGGAAACGATATATTTTGCAGTTCTAAATTATCTTTATAAATTATTTATTTATTTTATTCATGAATGTTTATTATGAAAAGGTAAAAATTATTTTTTAAACAAAACTTACTAATTACAAGGTGTTCGGCTATGTGTTTTGATTTTAGATTTTTTTTTTTAATCTTTCACCTTGCTTATTATCTTTTTTGTTTTTTCGTTGGATTCTAGGACTCACCATTCAGATTGGTAGATTTTATTGTTCCTATAAAATGACGATATGTCAACAATTGACTACTTACCGTTCAAATGAAATGCGTTGTTTTCCATACAAATTTTAGTTAGAAGTGAATACTCTGTTATTAAGTTTTTATCTAATCCGATGCTTTCTAAATGCTTATAAAATAATAATTGTTTTAGGAATCGGCACGTTTAGATATAATCCAACTTTGTGAAAGGAATTAAAAAAGAAATTAAAATTACCTAATCCAAAGCTGGCGAAACTTTATTGGTAAGCCAAAGTACACAAAAACGATTACACCTTCAAATTAATAGTTTCAATATATACACCTCAATGTATCGTATTGCAAATAGTTTGTAACAGTATTCAATGAAAATATATTGTACAAGTTGTTAAAGTTTAAGTACTTCCATCAACTTATCCAGTTTTTCTCATCATACCTGCTTTCACTACTACTTTAATATTTACGTTTGCGACATACGTTCAGCGGGATTTTGCATCGTAGCAAACTATGTAGATGATATTGATATTCCTCACAAATGAATTAGCATTAAAATTGTCACCAATCATCTTCAGATTGTAGCCAACACCCTAGAACAGGGGTTTCTAACACTATGCCCGCTTGCACTATGGCGCCCGTCGATCTATTTGCTTGCGTCCGCTGGTGTACAACTAATGTTAAACGCACCGCTCAAAAAATATTGCGTGGCAACTGACGAACAATTAATGTTATGTTTACGTCGCCCTGAGTAATGAAGGTAGCTAGTGTAATTTTTGATGTGTAAGAAAGACAAGCGTAAATTGGAACATACTAGGTCCTCTTTTTATTTCTAGTTATATGCTTAGAATTTTAGTTTTCAGTGTCTCTGTCTCCTACTTCATTATTGTTAACTATTTTGTTAGTTTACCCTCAAGTAAGAGAAAACAAATTTATAATTTTTTTCACAACATGGTAGGAATAATATTGCTTTGTCAATATTAAAAATTAATGTTTGGCAAAAGTTGTTTTGCAGTGCCGAAAAAAAGTTGCACGTCACTTTGAATCATTTCATATCACATTTAATACGAATCATCTAATTGATTCTTAATTAGGAAGAAGAAAATATGTAAATAAAAATAAGCCTCTTGCATGTTTAAAAGGCTGCAATATGAAAATTTCGGCCTTTTTTTATAAATATGCTGAGCAACAAGCAATATTACCCCCGTGAAGAGTTAAATTAAATAAAAATTATATTAAGCCCGCTTCATGGATTTACTCTACTGTTGAAGCCCATAATTGTATTCNTTATTACATTTCATTCAAAAACTATGATTTACCCAAAACGCAATCCTTACTTTAATGAGCTGGTTGAATTTAAATTATAACTCGTCCGTAATTTAAAACGATAAAAAAAAATAAACATAATTTTAATTGCGATAATAGGATGAACTTTCTTTATGTTTTCACATCAAATAACACTTTGAGAGCAAATAACCGTTATATTACTATCAATTCGTTTCAACTCTAAATTTAAATTATTGTGAACGTATTTTCATAAAAAAATAATTCGTTATGTAATACCATTTTATTGTACTATGTCTTTATATTCGATGTTCTTTAAGACGTATGTGGGGGTTAACTACCCCCGTTTCATACAACGTTTGTTGTTTGCAGTTCTTCAAAATCCTAAAACCGGAAACATCCAAAGATTGAATTTTTCTTATTGCTTCAGTCGGTATAATTTTTAATAAAAATGTCTTAATTGGTGGTATATTTTCTACCAGTACTTTAGGACAATGACCAGTCCAAGAATCAATTAATTAAACTGTTGTGAATCCTAGGTTTGGAAAGTATATTTTCTTCATCCATGTTTTGAAGTGATCTGTAAGTCATTATAAAATATTGCATTTAAATAACCACAACTCCATACAATAACGCTAAATTGAACAAGAAAATAAGTTATTATATGTACCTGAAATTATTTCCCTGATTTCGATGCTGCAATATTAGATAGTGTCAAGCAATTTCATTCAACTACGTGTCCAAATTTACCAGTTTGTTCTATTAACTCTAAAAATAAAGGTGAGCGGTTTTTGTTCACACGATATTAATGGCTGAAGTGTGTAGCTATGAGTTGTTGAAGAAATTTAACAACACATTTCACTTTGTGTTCTCCTTCTACGGTTAATGTTCTTCTTGAATCTATTTCAAGTTGGAAACTACTCTAGTTTGAATAATAAACATTTTGTATTTCAAAATTTTGTATTGCTTTTTTTAATATCAACATAAATTTATTAATTTTCTTTTATGAAAATACGTTCACAATAATTTAAATTTAAATTTAAACGAATTAAAAGTAATATAAAAGTAGTTTGGCTTCAAAGTGTTATTTGATGTGAAAATATATTAAAGTTCACTTCATTATCGGTATTAAAAGTACAGATATATTTTATTTTATTTTATTGTTTTAAATTACGGACGAGTTATAATTTTGGTTCTACTATTCCATTAAAGTAGGGGATTTTTTTGGGGTTAATTATAAAGTATTTAAATGTAATGTTATATAAATAAACGTGTGCAATAAATTATTTACAATAAATTGTGCCAAAGAAAACATCAGAATTTCTTTATTGAGAAAAAAAAAAAAATTGTTTATGGGTAGTTACCCTCTAAATGTCAATTATTTCCAAAAACTCAAAAAATGAAAGTAAACATACATTCATTTTTAAATATATTCGAAGGTAGTTTTCCCTTACAAAAGCAGTGAATTAAATTGATTTTTATATGTTTCATCACTCGTTACGACGGTTGTTTTCCATTTTATTTGACTGCAAAATATACACTACTTATATGTGAAACTACGAAAAAGTAACTAGACACCCCAAACTTTAAGGCGCTGTTTCAATCGTTTAAAACGTTTTTCCGTCGATAAAAAAAATATTTGTGTCACTTAGAATTTAGTTAAGTATAACATATCAATTTATCAAAATAGGTTAATTCCGCTTCGTGCCTCTTCCTTGTAAGATAACACAAAAAATATTTCAAGTAATTTCAAAATGACCATGTGCGAAAGTATGAGTTTGAATTAGTAGTATAAACCTTCAAATGGTGATAATGCTAGTTTGTGTTGTGTCTGTGTATATATTGTATGATTTTCGGATCGAAATACATTTTGATGAACATTTAAAACCTTACTGGTTAACAATGCATCTTTGTAATCTTTATGAATTATTTCATTTTTAACAACATATATTTTAATTTCTTTTGTTTTTTTAACTGACTGATTTAAAGTTTGTATCGAATACATTTTTGAGCATAGACCAATGAATTCTTAAATAAAATTCTCTTCGGTTTAATGTTAAAATTTTCCTACAATTGCTTTATTTTTTAAAGGCATATTAAATTTATTGTTATATTATAAATATCATCTGCTTAAATTTCGTATATAAATGAATCTATATCGGAATAATGTAGTTTCAGTCTATTATTATGTTTTGGCTTCATAAATGTATAATGGAAATCATATATATGATACTTTGATAATTCTAAAACAGCAAAATCTCAATATATTGGTTTATAAACATTTTTAAACGATTTATTTCCATTGCTACTAAATTGTAGTTAAAAAATTTTATACTATAAAAGTTAGGTTTTGATATAAGGCTTTCAACACCATTCTCTAAACCAATTTTTCCCAGTATGGTAGTAACTATACATCAACCCTTTTGTCTATTTTTTCCATCGTCTTGCTATAACAACAATTTATCATCATTTTCGAAATTATTAGTGGCTTTTATGTGCATATTTGTATTAAGGTTCATATGTTTCTTTAGCTAATTTCTTTGATTAAAAAATTGAGAACTCTTTGAATTTTATTTATTTGTAAACCATTTCCTAAACAATGTTGTAAACTTCGATAATGAATAACATATCAACTTTTATCGTTTCAATTAAGAATTAAGTTTTTGCTTTTAAATTTTGAATTTGGAAGTGTCATATTTTTTGCACAAAATGGTAAATCGTTAAGATAATTATGTAATTTATTTGAATAACGTAAATCTTTTTCAAATATGTACCCAGAGTTTAAAATACCGGAAATCATTGAAATATTAAAATTTGTAATTTTTTGTTCTGTCAACCATCGAAAGTTATGCGTTGAAAAATAAGCAGGTATACTAAACAAATAACGACAATGATCATTTTCCAAAATGGCTGCCGCCAGTCATCGAGTTTTTCAGAACTGGATGACTCTAGTCATCAACATCTAAAAAAGTCCAAGGTTCAAGGTCATGCGACGTGTCTTTTCCAGGTAACTTGCGGTCGGGGAATCGATTTTTGAGGGTTGAACCTTAGCTTCCCTTAGAGTGTGGTAGTTAAGGCAGGTGTATTTTTTATTTCGAGTTATATGATGGCCGTTAAATTTCAAATGGCCCTTCGCAATTGGCGTCATCTTAAGAACTAGCGACATCTCGTTTCCCGTGGCGCGAAGAAATTGATTGGTGTCGTCGTCCTCGTTATTTTGACGCAACAGGTTACTGGAGTGGTAATTATTAGTGCAGGGGGAGGGGAAAGCGACCGTAGTCGTCGTTGTCGTTATTCGGCCGCACCAGGTCATACTGGCTGTAATTTTTGCTAAAATTATTGGTGCCGGGGGTAGGGGAATTTATCCTCGTCGTCGTTATTTTGACGTAATTTTTATCGAGGGGCTAGTGAGACGTTTTTTATTTTATTTTAACTTACAAGTTGGTGACTCAGTTTGGTAAAAATTATTGGTGCAGGAAGTGGGGGGAATAATGGTTACTGCAAAGGTAACAATTATTTGTGCAGGAGCGGGGAATGATTGTTCTTGTAGTTATATCAATTATTTATCAGGGGTGGAGAATGATTATTATTATTGAATCAAAAAATTAAAGATAAAAAGGAAATAGAAGAGGGTTATTATCATGTATGTAAATAAAATAAATAAATAAAAATAAGAATACAATAAGAATTATTTTTATTTAATAATAACATTAAAAGCTGTTATTCCATTAATCGAAGAAGCTTCTGGAAGTCGAGATATAAAACTATAGTATTTGTCTTTGCCTGGCAACTGAGTTTCTTAACTGAAATTTTAGTGCAATCAAGGATAAGTTTTTCGACTTGGTCTTCTTGATCTTGGTTTGAAACTACGCCGACCTTATTTTGACGTCTTTAATTCATTTTATTTAAGTTGCTTAAATAACGTTGTTTTAGTTACTGAGTATTCGGTAGCAGCTTGACCCAATGAAAGCTACTTATTGCTTATATCTTCGAATGCATGATAAAGACTTTCAATTTAGTATTTTGCGTCAGTCCTGAGGTATCTGAAACAATTCTTTAATTTTTAACAATTTTACACAATTCATCAGCAACTATGGGTAATTAAAAACGTAAGATGTAATTAGGATTATTCCTAATTACCTACCTGACGCCAATATCAATTGCCTGAAGATGTCATAATACATTAAAATGGTCGCCTGTCTTGATAACGCTTTTATTTTACTTCAATTTACGTGGGATTCGACAACAGGTAGTACGTGCATAATAGTAACAAAATAGGGTATCTTTGAACTCATGCATATGATAGTTACAGCTTTTATATCAGACGAAAAAATTTGCATCATTTATTCTTCTTTGGTGACATTTTTCTTTTTCTCACCTTTTTAGAATTTTATGTTTGTTATGTTTCCTATACGTCCCGTAATATGTATGAAGAGTTCATTTTGTTCTATATCGTCCATCAGTGTTTAAAATACAAGTGTAATGATGAGTTTAGCAAACCGCTGCCCCAAATATACCACCGATTCTTCATGTTCCACCATAATTTATTCACCATGGCGTGTTGTCTTTCGGTTAATTCCAAATAATCTTAGTTTTGTATGTACATCAAACAAATTTTAAGATACTATAGATTTGTTTCTACTTTCTTTATTTAGTGTTTCATACGAAGTATTCATTTTGTATATTTGTCAAGAATAATTGAAAGATCAAACGAGTCCGGGCGAAGTTTGATCGAAATTATATGTGATGTTTTGTTCAAAGATAATAATATATTGTACTCATGCTTATCATGTTTAATGTCACAACGTATAACGCGTAAGATTTTAAAAGCGGCGCCATAATCGCCATATTGTTTGCTCTTGGGGCCTCCTACCTGCATATTGTTTTGTGTGGTGTATAAAGAATTTTTACATAGTTCTAGGTGATAATGGGCATAGATTTTCTTACTGATATTTAAACTTTATTGGAATTGCGACGTCGTGGGAAAACTATCATCTAAGAACAAGACATTACATATACAACCGATCAAGAATCGCCCGCTCTGCATTGGATACCACTGCATGGCGCGTACTATATGCAGTGAATTGACTGGTATCTACTCTGGTTTTGCCAGTAGCGATTTAATTCAGTGCCCTATGGTCTGTGGTGATACTACCCCAAAATGTTTTTTTGTTCCAATAAATAAGGTCTGTGTAATCTACATAATCTAGGAATGCTGAAACTACACACAGTTCTGGTCTACCATTTTGAAACGGTAATACCATTTCTGGATAAAAAGATCCAGGTTTTGTTGTTCTAGTCAAACCTGTTATTTTAATTTCCTTGCTTGTTTGTTCTATATTATTAATTTCGACCAGTGCTAGTGTTTGAAGTCTCTTAGCCTTAGCCAGTGCTTATAAAGTAGCTACCTCTTCTGCAGCTTCTTTTAATTTCAGTTTAACGAGAGAATGAATTTTACCTATGTAATACAATACCGGGTCTACATTCCACGTTGAAGCATATTTTGCCTTTGAAGGTCTCTGCTTGAATAGACTTTTCAAGAAGCGAGATATCAATCCATTTTTGTTAATATCTTCAGCTGAAATTAACGATATTGTGGACTTAGCGCTGTTAAGAGTGGTGTAACAAAGTCTTTTCTAGATATGTTTTCTCCTGTCGTTTCCTTATACAACACTCAAGCATTTATCCCATTAAGATCTAAAATGTTAAAAAACACTGGAATAAAAATTAGCGTCTACTTCGGACCCCTAGAATCTACTAAAATAATAATAGTACTATCATTAATAATAATAAGTTATTATAAAGCTGATAATAAGTATTAGTTATTATAAGAAATTATTGACAAAAAAAAAAAAAA
>NEEE01005857.1:26539-36906 GCA_002278615.1 Pogonus chalceus | reverse complement strand
CTCCACGCAGGTAGGGTATAATATAAAGAATACCTTTATTTAAAACTTTATTTTCTTGGTGACAGGTAAAATTAAAAGACAGGTATTTTATTTTATTTTGATTATATCGCTAGATTTTAGCAAGATAGTAAAATGCTAAATATCGTTTTAAATCACTGTATTAGAATCCAGCGATTTTTGCCAAAAATGGCCTATTTTTGGAAAATATTTTTTAAAGCGGGGTTTGATGAATTTGGACTTTATTTAAAGAATAATTGCATTTTTTTTTTTTTTGTTTATTCATAAAATTTATCCAAATATATGTATTAGTTTTCGGCTAATTTAGAAATAAAATATTTTTAAATTGCCGGGGAATGTTTCTCATATACTTTTTAGTTCTACCTTATTTTTAAATGTTTTTTTAATTATTTTTTCTTTAGTTTGAACCAAAAAACTTTTGATTTTATTTTAATATATGCTCTTTTTATAACTATGTTTACAAAAATTGTAATAATTATTACTTTAAAATCATAATTTAATTTTTAAATTAGATTCAAGCTAAGAATATATAATTATGATATTTTTTTCTTGCAGTTTAAATANTATTTTGATGAAAAACTAAAATGGTGGAAACAATAAAAAAATTAATAATATAATAATGCAATGCCGAAAACCGTTTTTTAATATCTGTGTTAGTTTTCAAGAAATTCGCAAAAATCAGTAAAAATCGTCAGGTGACTGTCTTTTTTTTCTGAGAAATGGACTAATTTCAAGTATAGCTGGACTTTATATAATAAAACAAGAGAATTTAACGGCGAATACAATGCCGAAGACCATCTTTTAATATCAGTCATAGTTTTCGAGAAATTATAGTACATAAATATATTGAAGTTATTATGAAGTAACTATATTTCTAGTTTTAAACTTTAATAAATGATGGAGTATTTATTTTTATTTTTATGACATAATTCAACTTAGAACTTATTGAAACATATATTAAACTTTTTACTCTCTGAAAAATGTACAAGTTTATTTAAAACTAAACAAATTTTTTGTATGGAATATGCCTTGACATGAAAAAATACAGGGATCTGAAATTATAANAATCATATTTTAATATTTATATATTATTTTACAGCTGTAATAAAGATTGCAAGTGATTTAAAGATAACTAATTGCAAAATATTATTTTTATACTCAAAAATGTATTTTTTAAAAATTTTTAATCATCTTTAATGTTAACTAGTAATGTGAAATATGAGTAAGCAGTACTTATAACCTGAAATTTAAAATAAAATTAATATAATAGTTAAACATAATATAAGTAAGTTAAATACCCCTAAATAAGTTTCTAAAGACATAACTCCTAAAGAGGCAGCAGACAAAGTTAACGGTTTCTGACTTCTTAATGTCATTAGTTGCAAATCTTTTTGTACTGATACTGATGCTTTTTCCCATGAAGATGAATATACATTTTCTGCAATTTTTGTACTCTGAAATAATTATTTAGAATAAATTTATTATACATTGATTTACACTGACAGTCGGACAAGTCTTTTTCAAAAGTTGTAATTTATATACTAAAAATATGTGAAATATATAATTTATTTTTTATTATTTTAACTGCTTAAATAGTTAATTGTTGTAATAAAAAATTGTTTTTAAAATCGCAAAATTAAAATAAAAGTTAAACCGTAATTAAAAGAAAATTAAAGTTGATATCACACTCAAAGTAAGTCGAATAAATTGATAATTATTTTAAAAAAAATATAGCTTAAATTTTCTTCATTTTTACTGTTTAATTTTTCAGAGATTCTTTATTAGTACTCTGTCTAATTGTTATTTTTCTTCCCAAGATGTCCCACAAATACTCGATTACATATAAATTTGGACACTGTCCAGGTTTAACGCATTTTGGACATTACAAAGAACTTATATTTTTTCTTAATCATAGATGTGTATTTTGAATTATTACCTTTGTTAATTTTTAAAAATTTTATAAATACTGTGTTTTCAACAAAATAAAAATTTCCTACATTTGAAGCTTATATATTAATTTAATTTATGATTTACGTAATTAAAATAATTTTAAAAAAATGGAAATAAATATGAAATTGATTTTATTAAACTAGATGTATATGGGTATATGCGTACCTCGTCAATTAAATTTTGTCCATAGAAACATACGAGAAATAATAACAATAACCAACCATATAAATGCATAGCAAATCTAAATGAATCTGTTAGACTATCAACCATAATTATTTCAAATCCTAAAATACTGACTTGAAAAGATGTAAGTGTAATATGCACTAACATCATTGAACTGAATGCTTCGGTAATATTAGAAGAATATCTAAAATTAAAATAAAATAACACAATTTATTTATGTATTAATAAAAGTAATTACTTCTTTTTTTAGATATATAATTTTAAAAATAATTAAGACTAAATAAATAATAAAATAACGCAATATAAGCATTTTAAATATGTTTAAAATACATTATACTTACAAAATAATTGCAATATGATAACGAATACAAAAATTAACGTTTTTTGCTATTTGTTCTTGAGAATCTTCGTCACAGCAAATTTCAATACAATCTCCACAATGTTTAAGAAGTGCAACAGCGTACATTAACAATCCAACTAGTAGCATTGTAATTGTTAAAACAAGAACAGAAACAATAACACAAGTATACATTTGAATTAAATATGCTACATAAAATAAAGGAAATTGAGATATATCAAATGGATACCAAACTCGTACGACTAATCCACATGGATCATTTTTCTCATATATTTCAACTGATTTTCGTGTTTCTTCACATTTTGATGCTGTTAATAAAGGAAATAGGGCATAACATATGTTGCCGACTACACCATATATTAAGATTCCCTGAAAGAAAGAAGAAAACAAATCAAAAAACAAACTTTTAATTAAAAATAATCAAATCATATTCCCAAAACTAACAATTCATGAAAAACTTAGAAAAAAACTTAAAAAGATAAACAGAAAATCTAAAAAAACATTTTCTATGTCTAAAATTATATTCAAAGTAACCAAATAAAATAAAAATATTCGTGTTTACATAAATACCAACTTTTGTATAAGTTTGAATGCGTTTTTCAGTTCCATCAAGTACATCTTGGGCATTGAATTTTTTACCAAAATTAGCAATTTCATCTGTAAGATCGCGTACATTTTGAATACTACGTACAAAGCATTCACACATGTACACACAAGCAACAAGGGCACAAATCCCTATGAATTGATCAATTAATATATTTATTTCTTCTAAATGTCTTAATTGTCGAGCCATTCCTAACAATGATGTTATGCCGCTTGGAGCTAAAGTTAATAAAACAAGTATATGCTTTAAAAGAAAAGTTACACTTGAAGATTTTTCAAATTTTTGTGGCCAAAGAGCAAATGCTTTCAATAGTTTTACATTAACTGATAATGGTTCCATTCTTATTTTTGTTTTAAGATAATAAACTAACTGTTACTAATCTGCATTAGTATTTAACTACGATTTATATACAAAATTCTTTTATCTGTCTTACTGCAATATTAAAATTAAGCAGATGAATTATATATTATCCTCAATAGCGTATCAAAATTACACATACATAAGTTTTCATTTTATCATTTGTTATAATATTTTAAAAAAAATTTGTGTTTCTAGAGAAAAATAAAAATATAATATCAAAAACTATACATTTTTCAAATTACCGGGGAGTCTATCTCTGTAAACTTTTACTATAAAAACTAAAAATTTACATATACTTTTTTTTGTTATTTTTTTTATTAACATGAATTAATTTTAATAACAAAAAACTTTGTATAAATAACAAATTATATAATAATAGTAATAAATATTGTAATTTTTTTAAATAACAATTTTGTTTATCATAAATATATAAAAAATTATTTCAAAATATGTTCATGCTGTGAATAATTTTATAAAAAATTATAGTCTGTTTTCAATTTTTATTTAATATTAATCATTTGAGTTATTAACTCCCCGGTGCGAAGTAATTTATTATTTGCAGTCCAATACACAATGCCATTTTCCAGGCGACACGTGATTTTTTTTATTTTCCATTCAATGTTTATAAAGTTAAAATATGTATAATATCACATTAAAAGTTTCAGATTTATTAGCTTAATATTTTGCTTTTAAAACACTCTTCAAAAACCATGAAATAAGGCATTTATTCGCTTAAAGTAATATTACTCACATTATTATAAAAAATATATCTTAATTACATATCGTTTACAGACTTATTTTTTTTATTTATATAAAAGAAATTGTTTAAAATATCCATATAAATAACATGATAATTTAGGGAATTGTTTTACTTTTTATGACATCACTTTAACCAGACCACTAGCATAAAAATAACTTTGCATTTATTTTAGAGTTAGGCATTTTTCTTAAATATATATTAATTTAAAATTCGAAATTGATATAAAAATATAGTTAACAAACTAGAAATAGAAAAAAAAAATTAAAATAGTTTTTATGCTTCTAAAAACATCCATATTTTTAAAATTATTGAATTTATTCCAATTTAATAATAATTTTATAAAATTACAGAATAATAATAAAAATTTTCTACACCACTGAATGTTCTTAAATAGATAAAATATAGAAAATCATATTTGCTTGTAATTTAGTTATCAATGTCTATTGTATTTTATTTTGACAATAAAAAATATAGCTTATTCATAAAATAAAAATGTTGTTACTATAAGTAATTACTTCATAAAAATTTAAAATCATTCTGACATTGATATGCCTGTTGTCTCAATTACATTTATAAAATATTCTATCTAATCTTTAACTACGTACACAAATATTATAGATTATGTGCAGATAATTGTAAGATTATAAAAAATTAAATTGCTTTACGATATAATAGAGCGTTTTAAATACAAATTACTGTAATTATTTTAGAATAAACACATAAATATTGAATTATATTCACATCTTATTTCATTGGTACATAGAATTAAGCATAATAATAAGTCAGATAAAATCTATAATGATTTTTTTATTAAAATAAAGCTCGCAGTGTTCAAGCAAAACAAAACCCAACTTGTGTTCAATTATTTTTAACTGAAACTTCTGAATATTATTCATCTTTCATATTAAGTAACAAAGTAAAATAAGAATATGCAGTACTTATTACCTAAAAATAATAAATATATTTATTATTTACATAAATTAATTAGATATTCAATAGTTAAAATATATACCCCTAAGTAGGTTTCCAAAGACATAATTCCTAACGAAGTAGCTGAAAGAGTTAATGGTCTTTGGCTTCTTAAGATTATTAATAGCAAATCTTTTTGTACAGATACTGGTGCGTTAAACCATGCTGAAGAGTATACTTTTACTGCAATTTCGGAACTCTGAAAATTAAATGCATTAGCACTCGTTAAAACATGTATTATCATGTCTTTTTAAATAAATATATACGTACCTCATCAATTAACTGTTGTCCATAGAAACAAACAAGAAATAATAATACAAGCCATCCATATAAATGCATAGCAAATCGAATAGAATCTGTTAAACTATCAACCATAATTATTTCAAAGCCTAAAACACTGACTTCGAAAGATGTTAATGTAATATGTAAAAGCATCATTAAATTAAAAGCTTTTTTTATATTAGACGCATACCTAAAATTTAAGAAATTAAGTTTCATTTAAATGTTATTACTTAGTTATAAAATGAATTTGAACTTACAAAATTATAGCGATATGATAACGTATACAAAAATTAACATTTTTCTTTATTTGTTCTTCTGAATCTTCATTACAACATATTTCAACATAATGACCGCAATCTTTTAGAAGAGCTACTGCGTACATTAACAGTCCCACTAATAGCATTGTTATTGTTAATACAAAAATAGAGACAATAATACAAGTATACATTTGAATCAAATAGGCCACATGAAAATAAGGAAACTGAGAAATGTCGAATGGATACCAAACTCGTATGACTAATCCACATGGATCGCGTTCTTTATATATTTCATATTGTTTTCGGGACTCTTCACATTTGGATATTGTTAATAATGGAAATAATGTATAGCATACATTTCCAATTATTCCATATAATAATATTCCCTGCAAGAAAGAAAAAAACATTATTACTAATTTTTAAACTTGTTTCTCAAGATAATATAACTATAATCAGAGCCGTAGCGTGAGTGATGCGAGCGGTGCCCCGGCACCAGACGCCAAATGAGGAAGGCGCCAAACGCTACAGGCGCCGAAAGATAAAAGTGCAGAAAAAAAAAATTTTATCCTTTCGCACCGGGCGCCATAAAATCATGCTACGGTCCTGACTATATTATATTTATTTAAATTAAATTGATTCATTTGGTCCCAATTTCAATAAATAATACATAAGACTCCTTGAATTAGCTAAGTTTTTGAGCAAATCTCGAAAAATGAAAACGTTAACAATCAGTAAAAATCTTTAAACTACTTTTCCATAAAAATTGACCAATACAAAAATAGTCTATACCATACACAAAATAATAAGAAAATGTCTATTTTAGTATCTATCTTAAATGTTAAGTCAATCACATAAATCAAAAAGTATTAAAATCAGCAAAAATTGTAAAGCTGTAAACATATTATTTTTGTTAAAAATCGTTCGATGATAGAAATTTTTACGGCGAATGCAAAGTTGACCATTCCCTCTTAATATCTATCCTAGTTTTTGAAAAATTGCAAAAACAAAAATGTAAAAGATCAGCAAAAATCGTTATAGTAGTGTTTTTTGTTTCTCAAAAATTGATCAATAAAAAATATCTTGTATACTTAAATAAACATAATAGATATCATTATACTTTATACTAAATTAATATGAAAGTATCTTTTCTTATTCAAATTATTTTTTATTTAATTCAAATTATTTTTTATTTAATTGAGATTAATATTAGGAAAGGTAAAAATAACATGAAATAGAATATGAAAAAAGACAAAGATATCATAAAGAAACTAAAACAGTAGAGAGTTAAATGGCTAGGGCACATATGGAGAGCGGATTAAAAAGACACAATAAAATCCCGGAGAGAAAACAAGACCCAGATCAAAGAGGATACAAGACTTAGAAGAAGATCTAAGAAAAACAGGTATTAAAAACTGGAAAGAAAGGACAAGGGAGAGACAAACATGAAAAAAAAAAAAAAAAAACAAGCGAAGAAATACAAAATAAATGAGGATCGATCCCACCCATCCCAAAGGATCTAGAGAGCTTCACTATGGAAAATACATTATTTAAATAGCTAATAGAATTAAACACTTTTATTTTAGCGGTAACAGGTAGTAGAATATGATCTGTTTAATTTAACGCTAGCAGGTATTATAATTTAACTTGTTTAATTTAACGTAAACAGATATATGAATTTGACCTCATTATACTAGCGACAAACGAATAGGTAACATTTGACCATTTTATTTTAGCGCCAGCAGGTAGTAGAATTTGACCTATATATAAAGTAGCATTTGACTTTATTTTTCATTTTAATAAAAATAATAGTTAATCTTTTTATATATAATTTGACCTTTTTTTTACATTATGATAGGTATCTTGGTACACCCGTTAATACTTTAAGAATTTTCTTCTCAAAAATAAAAACTGTCAATAATTTACAGTTTTCTTACCTTTGTATAAGTTTGAATGCGTTCTTCTGTACGTTTTAGTATATCTTCAGCGTAAAAATTTCGTCCAAAGTTAGCAATTTCATCTGTAAGATCTCGAACATTTTGAATCCGTCTTACAAAACATTCGCACATGTATACACAAGCAATAAGTGCACACATGCCTATAAAATGATCAATTAATATGTTTATATCTTCCAAGTTAGCAAATTGTCGGACAATTCCATTAATTTCTGTCAAAGCACTTGGACTTAAAGTTAATAAAACAAGTATGTGTTTTATCTGAAAGCTTAAACTTGAGGCTTCTTCTGATTTGTGTGGCCAAAGTGCTATTGCTTTTAATAAGCGGACGTTTAATGAAAGAGGNTCAATCTGCATTTATAATATCACTTAAATAAAATAAAATAAATTATTTAAATTATACATGTGATATGTATATTACAAGTGTAGGTATTTTACATGGTTTTCAATTATTGATAGATTTCTATGTTTTATGTTAAACTGATTTAATATTCTGTCTATTATTTAAGTATTTCAATAAATATTAAATATTATACATAGATAATAACAAAGTGTACGAGAAATTTATGTAAAATAATATTTAATAATAGTTAAAATTGTAAGATTGAAATTATTATAATAAATAAATATAAGTACATTAGTAAACTGAATAAAACATTATTTAAATCACAATCAAATTAATTTAAGTTTACATTATAATTATACAATTTATTTTATATTTATGTGCAATGTGTTAAATTTTCTTTTTTATTTCTATCATACACAATACTAATTTATACTACTTTGCTATTCATATTACAATAACTCTAATTAAAATTTTCATATATTTATTTTATTTTAAATACACTTATAATAATGATGCTACATATTTTAGTTTGATATTTCTGAACCTGATTTATCTTTCATTTGAAGTAATAAAGTAAAATAAGAATATCCAGTAGAAATAACCTAAAAATAATAAATAATATAGTTATAAAAAATAATTTTATTTTTGAATTATTTCAATACCTTTAAAAATGTTTCTAAAGACATAATTCCCAAAGAAGATGCAGACACAGTTAAAGGTTTCTGGCTTCTTAAAATCATCAGCAACAAATCTTTTTGTACAGATACTGGTGCTTTAAACCATGCTGCAGAGTAAACTTTTACTGCAATTTCGGAACTCTATAATGATAAAGAAATTATATTATTCTAAAGTTTCACTAGTTATTTATTTATTTTTTTAAATATATACCTACATTATCAATTAACTGTTGTCCATAGAAACAAACCAGAAATAAAAATACTAGCCAACCACATAAGTGCGTAGAGAATCTAATTGAATCTGTTAAATTATCAATCATAATTATTTCAAAACTCAAAGCACTTATTTGAAAAGATGTTAATGTAATATGTAAAAGCATCATTAAATTAAAAGCTTTTTTTATATTAGACGCATACCTAAAATTTTATAAAAAAGGTTTCTTTTTAAATTCATACATGTTGTTACTTAATGAGAATAATATATTCTGTAATAAGTTTGGAATGAGGTATAATTCTTATGCTAATATTATGATTCCGTTAGAACAGAATAGTCGTTTCAAACATGTTGAATATATTTTTTCTAATACTATAAATATAGTTGAATTAAAAAAAAAAACTTTGAATAAAGATGGACGAATATGTATTTCAATAAATTAAAAATATCTACTAGGTTGCGCTACTTTGAAGTTGTGCGTTACAAGGTAATATACATTTCATTATTAAACACTAGTGCATAATACTACACAAGTGCGTAGAATGTAACCGTTCTATAATTGAAAATTATATAAGAATTATATGAATTGTGTAATAGTATTATAGAAAATTACACTTACAAAATTATGGCGATGTGATATTGAATGCAGAAATTGACCTTCTTCATTTGTTCCTCAGAATCTCCGTTGCAACAAAGTTCAACATAATGTCCGCAATCCTTCAGAAGAGCTACTGCGTACATTAATAATCCAACTAATAGCATTGTAGTTGTTAAAATAAAAATAGTTGCAATAATACAAGTATACATTTGAATGAAATAAGCCACATAAAAAAGCGGAAATTCAGATATATCAAACGGATACCAAACTCGTAAGATTAATCCACATGGATCATGATTTTTATATATTTCATAAAATTTTCGATTCTCCGCACATTTAGAAATTGTCAATAAAGGGAATAATGCATAACATACGTTACCGAATACTCCATATATTAAAATAAACTGAAATTAAAATCAAATAATAAATAAATACATATCACAAACACAACATAACACCTTGGTATAAAACTGAATACGTTTTTCTGTTTCATTGATAATATTTTGCGCGTTATACTTCTTACCAAAATGTGAAATTTCTGCTGTAAGATCTTGTACTTTATGGATACTTCTTACCAAACATTCAGACATATATACCCCAGCAAAAACAGCACACATGCCTATGCAATTATCAATTAATATATTTATATCTTCCAAATTATTTAACTGCCGAGTGAACCCATTTAGTTCTGTTATAAGATTTGGACCTAGAGTTAAGAGAACAAGTAAATGTTTTACTTGAAATCTTATATTAGATGCATTTTCTGTTTTTTGTGGCCATAGAGCTATTGCTTTTAATAAGCGAACGTTTAATGATAGAGGTTCCATGTTTTATTTCTA
>NEEE01005857.1:4915-26272 GCA_002278615.1 Pogonus chalceus | reverse complement strand
TTTTTAATAAAATCAGAGAAGATAAAATTATAGTAATATTATATTTTAATTTATCAATTTTTAAACTTTAATTTCATATTCATTATTTTTATTATAAGTTGAATTTTTTTATTATATTTTATAACTGATTTTTCTTTGTTTTAATTTTGAAACGGTTTTATTCATCCTTAATTTTTCTGGTTTAATTATTATTATTATTATTATCAGTTTTTACAATAATATGTAAAAAATATATAGTAATAAAAATATTATCAATTTATTTGACTACACCATTGGTTAGGAAAGTAAATTATTAAACTATAAAGATTTTTATATCTTAATATATCTGATTTTATTGAATTTCGTTTCTATGAAATAAAATAAATAATTAAAAAAAAATGATATAGAACTGTTTTTATATTTTTAAACAAAGGAAAATATATTATTATGTATATTTCTCATTTAAATTTTTTTCTTTTTTTCTAATCTTATGTACTTTAGAAATATTAAANAATCTTAAGTGGTTTAATATGATAGTTGTAATAAAAAATATATCTATTCTCACATAAAAATATATTATAAAAGTAATAAAAATCAATATTAAACATTATAAAATAATATATTTATTTATTCAAACTTAAAAAATATTAAAATCAAAATCAATTTTTAGAAATAATAGTTAGTGCTTAAAAATCATTGAATATTTCTAAATTTATTTTATAAGGTATGAATTTTAAACCATTTTTATCTAAAATTTTAATCTAATACTGCAAATAATTTATATCAATTATCAAATGTGATAAATAAGATATAATTTTCAAAATTAGTTGCTATTTTATTACTTTTTAAGTACCTTTTTGTCAGTTATGATAAAATTGTGTTGCTAGTAATATCTACAGTTTTTGTTTCAAATATCAAGTAAGTATAAAAATTTAAATTTTATTATATAATTTATTTTAAGACAAAATTAATTGGTAATCATAATTTAAAAAAAAGACAATCACGAAAATTTGTAATCCTTTTTTTATTACTAATGTAAGATTAAAATTTTGTTTTAATGGACTTTGAAGTTTGGTTCAAAAATAGAAGCAAGTTATTAAAATTACATTCATAAAGTAACTGTAAATATTAATTTAAATGAGAGACAGTTTATTTTAAATATCTGAATTTATTAACAAATAAATACTATTTAATATAATTTCATTTAAATTAATCAATAACAGTTAAAATTTATACTGATTATAAGATGGAATTAAAATAAATTTAATTTTGATTAATATTTTAGAACTTATTTAAAAATGTATCGTTATTTTATAATTTTCTTTACTTTACTAATTTATCAAATTTCCTATTGTAAAATAATTTGTTTAAAAGTTAATTGTAATTCGATTAAATATATTAATAATTTACAGGATATATTGCATTCCAAATGTAAATTATGCGTATAAAATTTAGTATTTTAAAATTATCTTGTTAAATCTTTTATGACAAACAATCTTACATTTTTAATTTACAACATTTTTTGAACGGAAAGATGTACCCTAAATTTATGCGATGAATTATATAAAGTAATAAATTTATTACATATTAAAATGAGTTTTAAAGTATAAAATAAGGTATTGTTTTGAATGGCCTCCAAACAGCTGGTAGTAGGATTGAGCTTAGAGTTAGAATAGGATATTTAATAAATGTGACAAGGCAAGCTCGCTTCAAATTCTGCACTTAACTAATGCAAGATATTTCAAAATAATTTTTTATATAATGAGTATTTTTCACCTGTTGATAATTATGAAATAAAATATTTATCACTGTAAAGAAAGACAAGAAAGTTATTTTTTTCTTAGTTTACTTGCTTAAACTCTACTCACATCGCTTTTATAAAATTTGAATCAACTGAGCTTAGAACTTGAAGCGAGCTATCCACGCCAAATTCATTGTGTAACTGTAAATTTTCATTTAATCTGCATCAAATTCTGAACCCAATTTTATTATCAGCTGTTAATAGGTCATTAAAAACAATTTTAAGTTTCGTACTTTTAGTAAAATAATTTTAAATAAATTCTGTTGCAGATATAAAATGTATAAAGCATCATATTTATGGCTACTTTTATTGTTTCTATATTATTTACCACAAAATGATGCATACTGTGTTATACAACAAGATGACAATTGGCACACTTGTAGCAATATAAATGATCCTCAAAAATTAGAAGAAATAGTAAATATTTATTTAGAATCAGAAGTTAGAGCAATTACAAAATTGATAATAACTGATAGCAAACTGCCTACAATTAACAAGAATTTTTTTCAAAGTGATTATTTTTCTCGACTTACTGATTTACATATCTTCAACAGTTCCGTACAATACATTCAACTAGGTAGTTTTGAAAAATTAAAAAATTTAGAACGATTAAATCTTTCTCAAAATAATATTCAACAATTTGATGGGAATGTTTTGGAAAATTTGTCTGGATTAAAAGTATTACATTTAGGCAACAATAAATTAACCAGCATTCGAAATATGTGTTCTCCAAAATATATTGAAGAAATACATATTGATAATTCAGATTTTCAATATAATACTATTAGTGAAGATTCATTTCAAAATTGCTTAAATGTTAAAAAATTAACAATAAAAAATTCGCAACTAAGTTATATTAGTTTTAATTTCTCTGCAAATTTACCAAAATTAGAAATATTAAATTTAACTAATAATAATTTAGATAATATTAATTTTATTTCTTCTGGTCCATCTCTTGCAATCAAAAAAATAGATATATCTAATAATGCTATTAAGAATTTAGATGCAGATATCTTTAAAACTAGTTTACAAAATGTCAACTATATTAATTTAAATAATAATTCTATAACAGATTTAATTTCCTCTGGAAATGAACCATTTTCAAATAGCGCTTTATTAAGTCTTTATTTGAATTCAAATCGTATTGTAAATATTAATAATATATTTTTTAATAATTTTAAAAAATTAAAAAATTTAGATATTGATAAAAATCCTCTTGAAAATATAACAGAACATTCGTTTATTAAATTATGGTTCCTTGAAACTTTGAACATCAAAAGTTCACTAAGTAAAATTCAAACATTAAACGAAGGGATTTTCGATGGTTTGTCATCAATAAAGACATTAAATTTGTCTTCTGCTAATATCGTTTTTATAAACAAAAATGTATTTAAAGATTTATCATCATTAAAAACATTAGATTTACAAAATAATAAAATAACAAAATTACAAAATGGCACATTCGCTGGTCTGATATCAGTTACGGAATTAACACTAGATAATAATAAAATATCTTCTTTAGAAGCAGGAGCATTTTTCGGGTTAAGAAGTCTAGATAAAATATATCCTAGAAAGTTTTTTAATAATATTGAAAATTTAAAATCTCGTCAATTTGAGGGGTTATCATATAATTATTTATCGGAATTAGATCTTTCCTTTTTGGGGATAAAAACACTTGAAGAATCTACCTTTCAAGGCTTATTTCGTTTATCTGATTTAAATTTGCAAGGAAATAAAATTGAAGAATTAAAATCTAATGTATTTAAAGGTCTAAATAAATTAGGAAACCTTGATATTTCACATAATTATCTCTCTCTTATTAATAAAGATGCATTCACAGGTATTTCAGAATTAAGAATTCTTAATTTATCGTATTGTGGTATAAGTTCTTTACATGTAGATACTTTCAAAAACATTTTTTCTTTATATAATTTAGATTTATCAAATAATAAATTAACAACAATAGAATCTGGTTTATTTCGTAAATTACAAAATGCTAGATTTCTTTCACTTGAAAATAATTTAATAAATTATCTTAAGATTCATAGTTTTGCTGGATTGAATTATTTAAATAATTTAATTTTAACTGGTAATCCAATAAAAAATATTGAAGCTGGAGCATATATTGGCTTGAGTGGAAGTTTGACATTTGAATTAACAAATAAATATTTCTTTGGAACAAGTATAAACACAGATAATTTTGTTGGTTTAGATTTTTTAAATAATATACATTTATCTAATTCAAATATTTCTTTAATTGAACCATATTCATTTCGAGGAATAAAATATATTGATTCAATTTTATTAGATAATAATAATATAACGTATTTACCTGAAAACGTATTTGAAGGACCAGAGAAAATTAATTTAATTGACTTGCAAAACAATGATATAACCAATATTAACGATCGTTGTTTTATTGGGGACAATCTTGATAAATTGATTTTAGATAATAATAAATTAGTATCACTAAATATATCTATTTTTTCAGGAATTAATTCATTAAATATAAATAACGCATCTATTTATAACCTTACAAATTCTAATAATAAATGTTTAAAGTTAAAAACGTTACATTTAAAAAATAATTTAATTTCAATGATTTCAACAAATATTTTTGGTTGTATGAATGAATTGAAAGAATTAGATTTAAGTGGTAATCCAATAAAAATTATAGATGAGAATGGATTTTTAGGTTTATCAAAACTTGAATCAATTTATTTTAGTAATATACATTTAAATGAAATGTCATCTAAAATTTTTACTGGTCTTAATTCCACTAAAAAATTATCAATACACAACAGTTTTATAAATAATATTTTAGATTTATCTGAATTACCGGTTCAAACTCTAAATTTATCTATGAATACAATTAAATTTATAAACAGCGATGCTTTTAAATTCATGAAAAATATAACTGTTTTAGATTTATCACACAATAACTTGAATAACTCAGTTATGAATTCAATTCAAATTACAACTTTAGAACAACTTTACTTAAATTATAACAATTTATCTATAATTAATAGTTCCAATTTTCAACAAATGTATAATTTAAAAGTTTTAAATATGAATAATAATCAATTTGAGTTATTCCCAGTATATGCTTTTAAAAATTTGACATATTTAAAAACACTTGATTTGTCTATTAACAAGATTAAATATATAGAGGCTGGTACATTTTCGAGTTTAAAGAGTTTAATAGCATTAAATATTTCATATAATAATCTCGAAAGTTTAAGAGAATATGATATATACGACTTAAAAAATGCAGATGTTTTAGATTTTAGTTATAATAAAATTAATACTGTAAAAGATGTTTTTACATCTTTAGATAGAAATGCTAAAGTTGGTTTAGTAGGAAATTTATTCTCTTGTAGTAATTTATATGAAATTATAAAGTATTTTGCTGATAGAAATATTACCCTTAACTATGAGTTGAATTATAATGTAAATAATATCAATGGTATTGCATGTACTTTATAATTATTAATTATTTAATGTTTTACTAACACAGATAAATATAATAACAATCTATTAGTTAAATTTTAATAAATATTCAGTGACTAAAATAAACCTTTGTTATATATTAAATTAATAAATATGTATTAAAATTGTAACTCTATATTACATTAGATTTGTATATATTTGTTATTTAATAAATTTGAATATGTAACATTGACTAAAATTACTTAGTATTATCTATAATCCATTTTAAATATTCCGTTGTGTCTACATACACAGCAAATGTATTAACATCACAGATTTGTAGCCATCGATTAGCTATTGAAGTTGATATTATACCTCGGAGATACCATTTTCCATTTCGTTTTAAATATAATCCTCCCCCTGAATCACCTAAACATGGACCTGTTCCCTTTGTTCCTAATAGAAAATATTTTTAACTGTTAAAATATTTTTTTACTGTAGAATAGTAAAATTCTCTTTCATTTATTTTATTTATTATAGATTCTAGATTTAATATTACAAAATATCTAATTCCAATTGTGTCAAAAAAGCCGAAACGCGTCACAAAATATTATTCAAATTTCAGTTAAAGTATGTTTATTAACTTTATTTTTAATTTACAGCGGTTTATTTTACAATTGTTGAAAAATTATTTTCTCTTAATTTATAAAAATTATCTCAAATATTCTGGATAATATTTTTAGTTTGTTCATTTCATTTTATTTGTATTCTTAAAGAATAATTTTGTTTTTATATCAAGTTAATTTTTAATTATATTTACATAAATAAAAAAAATAAAACTAGAAATTATTGTAAATATATTATTTTTAAGAAACATTTGAAATATTCAATATTATATTATCTTACTCGGTTAAAAAAAAATAGATAGTTGAAACATAAAACCAAATTCGATTTAAAAAAAATTAATTTATATATTAATTGACATGTTTCGACCAGCGCTGATAAATAACTAAATTTATTGAAATAAAATGTATAAACTAATTTCTCCCTTTAACTCTCTGAAACTCTATTTACAACTTTCTAAATATTTTGTTTGGAATGAACTTGAGCAGCACTGGTAGTATGAATGAATTCTATCGTAGTTAAGCTCAAAATTTGAAACGAGCTGTTTGAGTTACATTCATTGATTTAAAATGCATGAAAACCAGCTTTAAATGCTGAACCCAATTATACTATCAGTAGTTCGAAGTCATTCAAAACAATTTTAGTCATGTATTTAAAAAATATATTTACCAGCACAAAACGTCCTGTCGGATATAATTTTTTGTAAAATTTTCACAGATTGACATTGTCGTTGAGATACTATAGTAACATCAGTTTGTAATGGTGTAGATGTAGAACCAAATTCTGTAAGTCCCCAGCCCATAATTGTACCATTTTCACCTATTATATTACTAAAATCGGGGTCAGTATCCCATAAACAAATTGGTTTTATCTAAAAACATTCTTAATTACATCAAGATAAAAAAACAAAACATAAAACTTACGGTTTGTGTAAATTCAACGGGATATAATAAATGTATAATTGATATATCAGCATGAGCTGTGTCTTGTGAATATTCTGGATGATTTGTGACAAACTTTGTATTAATTAAAATGGAACCTGGTTCAAATGCTTCATTGGTATTATGCGCGCCAAGTTTTACTTGAAAATTTTGTTTAATACTAGTGCAATGTGCAGCTGCAATAAATATTCAAATCAAATGTAAAATTATGAAGCTCTGAAATAAAGTTTTCAAATATTTGAAAAGACAAAATAACTTTTTTATATAATTTCAAAACATATAAAAATTTGAAGATGCTGCAAAATCTGTTTAATGACAAAATATAATTAACTTACCAGAAATAACATGTTTTACAGAAATTAATATTCCGCCGCAGAAAAAAGATAATGCGCCTTTGTCATTATCATACAAAGCAGCAAGCCAAGGATGAGAATTTCTAGGAATTACTGTACCATTATAAATAAAAGGTATTACATCTGGATCTTCTACAGATCTTTTGTCCCTAATTTTCCCACATTCTAAATCATTATTTATAGGAGCTTGATAAGGTTTTACAGTAGTAGGTGTTTGAGAAATAGTATTACTTGGTTTATGATTTGGAGTTAAAAACGATGCATATACATTTAAAATATGTGTTAACCAATATTTAGTATTCGGTGGATCCACTAAAACAATTTAAATGTAAACTTCAATTACAACTTAGAGTAAAATAAAGAATGATATTGCATTAATTGACCTTCAAAATAAATGTCAGCTAATTTTAAAATAATTGTAATAAAAAACTTTTGTAATATTTAACCTTGATAATTGTAAAACGTACAAAAATATTTGCCATTTAATAAACAATTTAATGATTATTTGTTTTATTTGTAATGTTTGATAAATAATTTTTATCCATTTTTGTGCCATTTATTTTAAGATTTTATTCATTGCTAATCGTAGAAGCCTTAAAGAGCTCATATTTTGTTTATACCTAATTTATTATGTGAAAATATTTTAATTGTGAAATAAATAAATTCTCTTGTAAACAAATACCGCAAAAAAATGTATTTTTGTTTATATTTTTAATAAAATAATTTTTGTTATTGAACCGTATTGATAATAAAAGTTAAATAACTGTGTATCTTATTTATGCACATTATTTTGTTGACATTGACTAAAATTATTATTTTATAAATTACTTACAACCAGGTCCAGAACAAATAACATTTTCATTATAAATAATCTTTGTCACTTGCGGTAAATTTCGTAGTTTTGGTAAAGTAATTTCATATTTTAATGGTCGATTATTTTTTATATCGTCAAGTACTTTATTTTTATTGTATAACTTTAAGCTACCATATTTCTAAAAAATAAATTTATGCTAATTTATTGCAAATTTAATTTATATTAATAAAGTAACTTACAGATAAATGAATATCTCGAACCGTAAAATTTACAGATAATGTTATTCTTTGTACTGTTGGTGTTGGAACTGTTACATGCGCTAACCAGTCTCTTCCATTGTAAATATATTGAAAAATATCAGGACATGGTATATCAGGAATATTAATAAAACATATAATTTGATGTATACATAGTAAAAACAATAAACCACGTAACATAATTTAACAACGTAAATAAATACTTAAATTTAATTGAATATGTTTAAAAAAACAATAACAAACCGCACAATACTGCTTACATCGAGGACAACAATCTTACTAACATTTCTAAATACGAATTGTAATTTAAATGATTTAAGAAACCAGTTCCTGATGTTGTTTTATGATAATAAGATGCCACAAGTAATTTGACGTCAAGTAATCGGGAAATTGTGATAACTATGGACAAACCCATAATACAGTTATATTATGTATTTTTTTTGATTTATTATGTACAATATGAGTTCGTACGTACAATTTGGCTTTGGATGTACGTAATAGTGTACGTACATTTTTTTTTTAGTTATTATAAGTTTCCTTGCTTGTAATTATATGATACAAACACAATTTATTGTTACATATTAATTATATTTCAGTATTTATAAAAACTGTAACTTTAAATAAATCAATTTTAAGCAAAATACAACGAATAATGAGTTTTTAATAACAATTCAATACTTTGATTAACTTTATATTCTTATAACAAAACTATATAAATTTTTTGATATTATCTGACAAAATATTACCAGACTCTGTATAAATTATTGCAATATTTATTGATAAAAATGGTTTAATTCTAGTTAATATACATAAATTTACATGTATGTACATGTTATGACTTATTTTAAATATTTATTTTATAAAAACTTATCTGCAAAATCCTGTTTCAGTTCAAAAACCTGATTAAAATGCAACAAAACTTGTCTTTATTTGTTTATTTTTTTTAAGTTTATATGTAGGTGATATTTTAAAATTTTATTCAAACATTTTTTTTTATTTTATAAACGATAAATATCATTCTAGGTTAGTGTTTTATTTCTTTTTAATGAACTACACTTATTTGTAATTTAAATAAATAATGAATAACTATAAAATAAGCATTAAATTTATGTAAACATGTAAATAATTATATTCTAGTATTAGTTTTGAATATGCAATTAGTTTTTTGTTCATTAATTTATTTAATAAAAATGTAGTTAAATTGGAAAAATATTTTTGATAAGGCCCTTTATTCACAGTTTAAAAACGTTATATAATATAAATAATATATAAACACATAAAATTAAAAATTTAAATCAGTTTTTTGATTTGCTTTCTAATAAGTATTTACGATTCTAATTATTAATTTTAAAATGAATAATTTATTTCAGTATTTAACCAAAATTTATATAATTTATTTTAAAATAAATAATTTTAACTTGTTAGCTAATAATATATTGACTTATTTTTGTACGCAATTTAATTAGAGCCAAATATTTATTTAAAAAAATAAATAACTAATAATAATTTAATACATTTTAATTTAAAATTTAAATTATTTGATATAATTTTTATNAAAAAAAAATAATATAAAATTAAATTAAATAGTAATATTTCATCAACAAACACATTAAATATTTATCTGGTAATTATGGTATAAACATTTTTTTAATAAATATTTATCAATGATAGCACTTATACGCTTATACTTTAAAAACCTTGAATTTGATTAATGAAGTTTTAATCTAATAAACACATAAACAATTTCCGTTTTTAATTAATTAAAAATATTTTATTTATCAAAATATAAATTACAAACAAAATGGTTTATCTCCTGTTTTGTCATCGGTATTTAATAGCATTGGTCCTATTTGCTGTAATATTAATTCAAATGTAATTACAGCACCAGCTACCTAAGATTATTTTATTGAATTATTTGAAGTGCATTTAAGAAGATAAATAGATAAATACCTTTACACATAAATCGCGATTTATCTCAAAAAAATTTGAGCCTGTTATTGCGATTGGACATGATGAAATTTGATGTATTAATCTATTTGCCTGAAATTCGTGTAATGAAAAAGACAAATAAAATCATTTTCAATTTTATTAAGTACCTCAGTTCCATAATATTCTGAAGGAATATTAAATAATTCCTCTAAGAATCCTTTACTTTCATCATTTATCCAGGCAGCGTACATACTTACAGCTGCAGTTCTCCCTAATAAGAATCCAAATGATCCAAAGAAATATATTGTATTAATTATCGCTCCAGTCATTGGTCTAAAATTGATAATTGATAAAAATAGAAAACAATAGGAAAAATACATTTAATCAATTGATTAAATCAGATAAAAAATCAATTAGCTTTCGTAATATCCGCTACATGTACAGTAGCTTATTCTAAAAGTCGGAAAATTTTTTTTCAGAAGTTTAAGAAATATTTTTTTTACTATTTTTTATTATTATAATTACTTAAATCGTTAATTGAAATAATATATTAGTTTCAGGGGAAGGAAATTTGCATTTGTTGATAAAATAAAATATTTATAAATTTTAAATCAAAATAGTCGACGAGTTGCTAGAAAATTAATTTTGGACCGTTTTATATTTAACTAAGATAACGATTCAAAATATAGATCCATGGATACAAAAGAATAGCTTCATTATAATTGCCGAAAAATACTTAAAACACTTGAACTGTCCCCAAATTTAAATGTTATCGAAAATTTGTGGGGTACATGGGAAAGAACAATGGCAATTAAAGAGTGATCAAATAAAGCAGGCCTTAGATATAACTTACAGAAAGAGTAAAAGAAAATGAAGCTATCTTTTAGTAAAAAAAAACTTGTGAGATCAATGCCAAGGAGCAAAATGACCTATCCATAAAATATTTATTTTGAAAATTATTTTAATCATTTTTGGAATTATCCATTTGCCTGACTTTGAGTATGAGACCGACTTTCGTTATTTTTGAATAAATATTAAATTTTTATTTTATTACTGTAATTTTGAAAATATGTTTTAAAGATAAAATATTTAAGCTACAACTTTTGAAAAGGGCTTTTCCGACTTTCAGTTCGAGTGTATAATTTACAGTTATAATAAAAAATCATTCTCTGTATTCAACCAATTTAAAATAATTATCATCTAATGAATCAACTCTATAATACTTGTACGAAACTTTTCAATTAATTTGAATAACATCTAAACAACTGGTAGTACGATTGAGTTGACTTGGAAAACTAGCTTTAAATTCTAAACTCAAATGATTCAAGGTTTTTCAAATAAAAACTTTAGAAACTGATATTTTGAATATTTTGTCTTTAAGAATATAATTTTGAGATAATAAAATTAAAATTTAAAATATTTGATTGATTGAACCAGTTTTAAATTTGTATAAGACACAAATATCAAAAAGTATTTTTATATCTTAGAAAAATATTGTTTTATGTAATGCAAACATGAAATAGCGTGTTTATTTTATTGATTTTATGACATAAATTTAATAACATTATAGTTGTTTTAATTCTTCATTTGATAAGATGGATATGTGTTCATTTAAAAAATTAGTTTTTATCTAATCTTACATTTTTATCTAAAAGTTGAACAATGTTATAATTATTCTATTCAACACTTCGAAAATAAATAAACACATGTCAGATTATGTATAATTACATATAAAAAACTGATTATTAAAAATATGTTTGTAAAATAAATAAATCTGTAAGATAAAAAATATTTTACTTACTCCAACGTCCTAAACAATTGAATGCATATAAAAAATAAATTATTAAAGAACGATAAAAAAACTAAATTATTTATAATCTCATCTACTGATTTGCAAAGTACTGATAACCGACTATAATCTTCTCGGATTTCTTTCCAAAAAATCTCATTATGAATCTGAAATAAATCTATTAATTTTTAATAAATCAAATTTTTAAATCAAAATACCTTTGAATTTTTAACTCTTATATTCATTTGCTTAAATCTTTCCGCCATAGCTGCACATATAAGCATTATAAATAAATCCATAAAATTCCAAGCAAATGTAGCCAAAATATTAAAGTACTAAAATCGATAAAATTAATATTTGTATTGTATTTTATAATTTATTTATTATTACTTCTAGAATAAATGATTTCCAATGTGCATATGATGTTAAAGAAAATGTTTGAGAAAATGCTGCTCCGAAATATGTTTTTATAGGATCCAAATGAAATAAATCACATTCCGATAATAAAGTGATTAATTTTGTAATAAATAAAAGATGTTCTCCTACAAATATGGATTTGAGTAAAACAAATAAATAAAAATGATACATTGATATTACCTAAAGCTAAAAACATAACTAAACAAGTTGTAATTCTAAACCTTCTTAACAGATTCGGCTGATATTCGTAATCTTTCATAGTTACTTCCATTAATAACCATTTTCTACTTAAATCATGCCATTTATAACCTATTCTTATGAATAGTGCTATTGTTAAACATGTTATAGAGTAATATATAACAGTTACTAAAAATACAAAATAAATATTTTTCAGTTTCTAAACTATACTTTATAATAAACTTATACTTTACCTAAATCTCCAAAATGCATTCCATTTGATGCATAATACCTTATGTTGAATATTACTGAAGATAACGCCCCGGTTAAATTTACAATAGAATATAACATTCGCCATGATATCCATTTAAATTTTATATCATTAACATTTGGCGACGATACATTTAATACCGGCATTAAAGCAAAACACTGAGCAAGTATCAATACAAAAGAAAATGAATCATGTAAACTTGATTTTGATTTTGTAATATTTATTTTCTCTTGTTTGTTATTAATTTTATTATTAATCTGTAATATTTTTAGTTTAATCTGAAATAATAATAAAAATATACTATTATAATAAGAAAGCATATTTGATAGTATGATATTTCCTAGAATATAATTACAAGCGACATTAGTAAAATATTTTCGATTAAGCACTTATAGATAAAAAAATATATTTATGAGAAATTTTCAATATTTGTTTATAAAAGTCCAGGTGTTTTGCACGAAGACAGAAAATCGAAAATAAAAGACATTTTAAACTTAATTCTTATCAATTATATCATCAGTCATTAAATAAAATCTATTTATTATATTTCTCTATAATAATGTATATTTTTTATTCTATTTCAATTTCTTGTATTTTGTATTATCATCAGTACAAAACTTTAAACAACTGGTAGTATGTTTTGGATCAGGATTAAAAAGAAACTGTCATTCATTTTAAATTAAAGCTATCCAGTGGATGTGACTTGGATAACTTGCTTCAAATTTTGAAGTCGACTGATTCAAGGTCTTTCAAATTGAAATTTAAAAACTGATATAGTGAATAGAGTTTTAGCGAGTAAAATATCTATTTATTATATTTCTCTATAATAATGAATATTTTTCATTAAAAAAATTCTATTTCCAATTTCTTGTATTTTGTATTATCACCAAAACAAAGCTTTAAACAACTGGTAGTATGATTTGGTTCAAGATTTAAAAGAAACTATCATTCATTTTAAATTAAAGAAGATATGACTTGGGTAGCTCACTTCAAATTCTGAACTCGATTCATTCAAGATCTTTCAAATTAAAATTTAAAAAACTTTAGCGAGTAGAAAAGAGAAAAAAATTAGTTTGCTGTGGGATAGATAACAAAATGTTTTTTGCTTCTACAAGTAATACTGAATTATTAACTCCTATAATTATATACTAATTATATAATATGCAAGAATGAAATAATATAAAAATAAAATTGAATTTACGTAAAATTATTACCACAAGAATCAGATAAGATTACAAATATTTTTGTGCGTGTGTGAAATAAATTTAAAACTTTCCTTATTATATCCGATAATTTAAAAGATGTTTTTATAAACACTAATATATCAAATTTAAACTTCTTAAGTCCCTATGAATATTATTTTTAATAAAAATTTGTTATCAAATTCAAAGACGTGTAAATAACAAATTAATCCAAATCATGTAAAACTTACCGTTTTAAAATAATTCATCATTTTATTCCGTCGTATAAATATTTATTATTTACCTTTAATTACTTGTCACTGCTAAAATGACACTTATAATAAATTATTCGTTCACAAAATATTATAAAATAAATAATAAACCATTAAGAGTAAATAAAATACCTCTATAGGTAGGTCTTTAGGATATATTATAATAGAATATTAAAAGGGAACAAACAAAGATTAATAGATAAACGAACTTGATAAACAGATGACAAGTGACGATCAAAACAACAAGCAATTATATTGAAAATAATAGGTATATTAACATGTACTGGCAAGTAATATTGTAATATTTTTTTTCAATTGTTAAATCAATAGTTCTATTTTTATTGCATTAATAATACAGTATTGGTACACTCAATATTGTAAATAATTAATATAAATTTTAATTTTAAAAATGAATATCAGATATATATTGCGTTTAAGTATTTTGTAAATATTTAAAATGTATAATTAAACTTAATTCATAATCTCCTGTTATTATATAACTATTATTTATTTTGTGCATGTTTAACGATAATAAATAGATATCAAAAATGTATTATTTGTACCAATTAATATTTTTTTAAGCTTAAAAGTACTANTATAGAAATATATAATATTTAAACAAAAAACTTTGTTTTTAAATAATCATACTATTAAAAATTAGTATAAAAGCTTAAAAAGAAAATGTAAAAATATTAAAGATATAAATATGTTTTTAGGAAATAAATTTATAGTAGTAATATATTAATTTATTTGTTTTATAATCGAAAAATACATATAACATTAACACTCAATCTCATCATTCTCATCAATCTTGAGAAATACTGGACCTAATTGGAATAATATCAATTCAAATGTTATTATTGCACCAGCAACCTAAAAAATAATTATTATGTAGGAAAAATTATTTGAGGTCTTGAGTTTAACTTAAAATAAACTCAAAAACATTTAATTTATGTATTTATAAATGTAAAATCCTTTTAAAAGTTTTATTATTTAATATCGCATTGAAATTAATACCTGTAAACATAAACTCCGTGTAACAGCGAAATATTTTGAACCTGTTATAACTGCAGGACAATATGATATTTGCTGTATTAATCGACTTGCCTAAAATTATTATATATTTTATTATTTATAAATTCTAAGTAACATTTTAAATTTAATTTATGTTACCTCAATACCATATTCTTCAGAAGGTATCTCAAATAAATACGATAAAACATTTTTACTTTCATCATTAATCCAGCAGCAATAAGCTGATAATGCACCAGTTCTACTCAATAAAAACCCAAATGAACATACAAAGTATAAAGTTTGAATAACTTCTCGAAATGGCCTAAAATTCTTACGTTATTATCTTTTATATTTAAATTTAAACTAATAAGCTGCTCAGAACAATTAAAGGATATTACATATTAATTAAAAATTGACAATTAAAAGTTATAAATTTGTAAAAAATACAAACAAGTTTTATAGTGTTCATTGTGTAAGAGCAAGTTAAAAAAGATAATACTACCCCAGTAACGGAATTGTTTTTTCTATCCTTCTTCTAATCGCTGAAACTTTACACAACATCTAAATATAAAATTTTAATATGAAAGACCTTGAATCAGTTGAGTTCAGAAATTAAAGCGAGCTGTCCAAGTCTAAGTCTAAATATACTACCAGCTGTTTAGAAGTCATTCAAACATTTTTAGTGACTTATAGATTTACTGTAACATAATATTCTTTAATTGTTATGAGCAGTGTAAATACAAACATACTTAAGAGTCTGAAATAATTGGACGCATATAAAAAATAAATTATTAGCAAATGCTATAGTAACAATATGACAAATAGCATCATCTAAATGTCTGCATAAATTAGAAATACTAGTGTAATCTTCTCTAACTCTTTTCCAAAAGAATTCATTTCTTTCCTAAACGATAAATATTTTATTATTAAACTATAAAGAGTATAAAATTAATTTTTAAAACCTGAGATTCTTTTAAATTTATATTAAATTGATGAAGTCTCTCAGCTAATGCAGCACACATTAATATTACAAATAAATCAGTGAAATTCCATGTAAATGTTGCAAGAATAAGAAATATCTGCAACAAAATTTATCTAAATATTGAGTAATAAAAAAAATTAAATTTATATAAATTTACCTCTGCAAAAAAAGAAATCCAAATATTATATGGTAAAATAGAAAATATATGTCTAAAATTAACAATAAAATATGCTTTTGCAGGATCCAGTTTCGCTGTAGGACAAAGTCTAGATTTAGAAATACTATTAATCAAAGATAATATATGTTCTCCTAAAATTAAATATTAATTTTTATTTATAAAAATTCAATTTTAGTCGATAAAATTAGTTACCAAATGCTAGTATCATAATTACAATTGTTGTAATTTTGAAACGTTTTACTATATTTGGTTGATTTGGATAATTTTTCATAATATTTTCCAGATGCAACCATTTATCACTTAATTTACACCAATTTTTTGCTAATAATATGAATAACATACTTGAAATAATTGCACTAAGGAAAAATACAATATTCACTGGAAATAAAAATATATTGTATTATATTGTATTTTAAAAATTATGTTAATTAAGCTTAATATGGGAAATAAATAGAATTTATTTTTATAGAATATTTTATATTTATTAAATAAATTAAAATAATATAAATTCATAACTGAATTTACTATAGAAACAGAAATAAAATGTTATACCCAAAATTATTTATTTTAAAACAAATTCTACTATAGTACGTTATATTATGTACATAGTGTGTGTAAATCTTGAAAGAATATTTCTAAAGATAATAAGAAAAAGAAAAGCAGTTATTCAATGTTTATTGACAATGTTCGTCCTGATACTGGAATTTCAAGTTAAGCTATGATTTAATGAACAGTTTTGTAATATTGTAATGATATATTTGAACATATAGCTGCTGAAGTATCTAATTTAGCTCATTATCAAAGATTTTAACAATTAATAATCATGAATTTAAAATTGTTAATCATTTATTGTTTCTTGAAAAATTTGCAAAACACGTTATTAGTAAAATTTATCGTTATATCCTTCAAGCAATGATGGCAATCATTACCATCAAAGCTGATATTATTTATAGATGATAAAAATTATTATACAGGTGGTGAATTAATAAAAACCATAATAGATTTAATAATAAAAATAGTAATTACTCATTAAAGAAGATTAGCTCATTTTTACAATACTTTGATAGTTGTATTTATCATATAATTTTCTCCTTGCACATATCAATCATTTATAAGTGATAATAAATTAGTTTCTAAGAACGAATTTAAATGAAACTGAAGATGAAAAATAATAATTAATTGTAAATACACCTAATTAAAACTACCGAATTTTTCCAAAAAAACATATTAGAGATACCCAGATTATTTGTATATTATTTCGTGATCTAACAGCGATAAAGAAAACATCTTTAAAAAAATCATTTTGTGATTTATCATAGAAAATATTTCCAATAAGTAAACTTTGATTCTTATTTCCCATATTTGCTTTTAATCTATTAACCTACCAATATCTGAAAATCCTTTTCCATTACGAATAAACTGTTGAATATACATAACAGTATTTACAGTTGCACCAAAAATAGCAAAAATACTATATATCATTTTTAAAGAAAACCATTTAAACTTTAAGCAAGTGATATCTTTGCGGGTAACTCCAAGCAACGGCATAAGAGCAAAACATTGTGCCATTATTAAAACAGGTTTCATTGCAATATATAAGCTCGATTTTTTATCATATTTTTTTGAAATGCTATTGTTATTTGGAACGATGGTTAAAATAAAATTGGTATTTGAATTCTTAATAGGATTTAAGCGTCGCTCTCGATGTGGAATTGAGAGTGAATTTGAGCGATTAATATCATGCATTATTTTTGTTGAATCACTTTTTAATTGCTGAAAATAATACATTTATTATATGATGGAATGGTTGATAAATAATTTAAGACTTCATTATTAAAATTTATAAAATAAACAATGTAAAAACTTATTTCAATATATAGAATGACACATGAAATTTTACGTTTTAGAATTGAACATTTAAAATTAACACTTTTAGTCAATAATCAACTTATGCACGAATAATATTTCATTGTATATTTCGATTTTTTTATCACTCTAATCTGTGATTGTTTCTCCGATATTTTAATTTTTTAAATCTGTATTGTTAGATCTTAATTTATTTATAACGTTTTACAACAAGAAATATGATTTTAACAATATAAAAATATTCAATATTTTATAGAAAAAAGAATAAACGTCAAAATATTACGTTAACTATTAAAATTTAACCTTTTAAAAATTGAAAAATTATATGATAATGAAATTTTAAGATGTTAATAAAATAACAAATATAAAAACGAAAAATAAATATATAAATTGTTGTTAAATATGGAAATGAATCCTACAATCAAAATAAAGAATAAATACTTTAAATATTAAATATTTTGTAGGATNTAAAATTACAAAATATATAAATTTTTGTTAAATATGGAAATGAATCCTACAATCAAAATAAAGAATAAATACTTTAAATATTAAATATTTTGTAGGATTTTAAACACTAAATTATTTAAAAAATTAAAATTTGCACTTAATATTTAATAAAAAAAAAACAAGTATTTTTCGTAAATTGAACTATATTTTACTAATATAAATAATAATAAGCGAACGAAATATCTTTTTAAAATAAAGCTTTAAATAATTCATAAACAAATTTTGCATAAATATATAATCGTTAACATGCATGTTATGCATAAATGTGTTATATTTATAATATATACTTACGATATTTGAATTATCGAATAATTTATTCAATCACAATATCGTAGTAAGTGATATAAAAAAATATATTTCTCCAGAACTGGCCAGAGTGCGTACAAATAAATATTTTCTTCAAAGTACTTACATCAAGTATTTATTTTTTGTACCATTAAAAAAGCTATGTAAAAGTAAACAAAAGCTATTAAACGATGATAAAAGGTCAATAAATAGATGTTTTTATTCGCTTGTTTTCATTACTAGGGCGTGTTTATATTGTTACTGTTGTTTCTATTAACAATAAGCTTATCAGATACTTATTGAAGGTACTTTAAAGATTGATAATAATGATTTATATATTGCATACTGTATTTTGTTGAATAATTAATAATGATTTTTTACATTTATTATTATTATTATTATAAATAAACTAACTGTTAAATTTTATAAACTGTCATAAATATTATAAAGCTAACACTGAAAACTCATCATAAATATGTTGAAGTTAATTATATATTTTGTAATTTTACTTAAATGTAATAAAAATACAAATTATTTGAAGATATATCATAGAAACTTATTGAAACATTGTCAATAAAATGCTGGATCTCATAGAAAATCAATAAATACTTTTTTTATAATTATAATAATCAAAAGTTTAATAGAAAATATAAATGAATGGATCTATATATAAAAGATAATCAATCAATGTTAGATAATAACTATAATTTTAATATAGAAAACTTATCAATTTTTATTTTGTTAATAAATTATCGACATTAATATTCTTGGAATCATATTGAAAACAGTTAGATCTCTTAACTGCATTATAATTTGAATACTTAATCGGATATTTTTCAAAAATAAAACACTGTTTAATTATTTATTTATTAATTTTGTGAATCTATATTACGCGTTTTATTTTATTATTTATATTTATTGTAAATTTGACTTACAACTATAAGAAATACAAATAAAAATATAGAAAATTTTAAAATTAAGCAAATTAAAAAGATAATTGTTATCCGAAGAAATATTTTATAAACTAAAATCTTGTAGTTAGAAATATAATTCACATAATTACAAAACAAATATTTGTAAATATTATTCTTTGTATTTACATTCTTACGGTACCCCACCACGATTCTTTGTTTACTTCAGCTTTATGCTTTCACTTAATTAAAGGGTTTGTTTTTTAAAATAAACAAGTTAAATATAATTAAAGGATAAATTCTATTTGACTTAATAATATCAATTATTTGTAATTACTATTCAGGACAAATAATAAAAATAATTTAAAACAAATATTAAACATATACCAAGTATTTTGATAAAATATAACTTTAGTTTTCTAATTATATATTTGACAACTTTTACATAAATACAACATATATAAATAGATATCATAATTAATTGAAAATGGTTTAAAATAAATAATAATGAATCTAATATATTTTTAATAAATAATAAAAACTATGATTGATTGGTATTCAACTAGATAAGAAAATGTATATTTTCTTAATTATTCATAAGATTTGTTTTGTATATTTTGTTTATATTTTTAATTGTTTAAATAAAAAATAGATTTATCTTATTTAATCTTGATTCATTCGGAAACATTGTAATGGTCGAACTTGATCAGTTTGCAAAAATGCTGGTCCAATTTGCATTAATATTATTTCAAATGTTATAATTGCACTAGCGACCTGTAAATTACATTTAAATTACAGTTTTATTATTTCTTACATATTGGTGTATTATTTACTTGTAAACAAAGACCTCTTGTTACTGTAAAAAAATTAGATCCTGTAATAGCTGCTGGTGCAGTTGAAATTTGTTGTACCAAACGATCAGCCTAAAAATAATGTTATAATAAACGCTAAAATTTGTTTTAATTTTTGTTTTAGATTTCTTTTTATTAAATATTATATTTAATAACTATTGCATTTTATCAATGATATGGCGAAATAAATTAATTATATTATTGATAAGAAATCATGAAAAATCATCGATTCAGATGCATGGAATTTTTATATTTTTTATTTTTCCGAACAATAATAACTACTGTGTATCTGCCAATTTCTGCCAATTTATAAGATAATATAATTAAGTTATATAAAAATAGTCTTACTAACATTTTAATCTCAAGAAAAAGAAGTAATCATTGTAAAATTATTTTAAAAAATTGGTATAAACAATTTTAATTCGATTAAATATATAATAGTTATTTGTGTATTAAGAGCGCAAAGTGGGACATTGTCGATTGAGAAATTGTTGCCGCGCGACTTAGGAGCGCGGCATTTTCTCGAAAT
>NEEE01005883.1:119562-139267 GCA_002278615.1 Pogonus chalceus | reverse complement strand
TCTTATTAATAACAAAATATAGAAAATACATGATATTCAATATAAATCGCAACGCATAGAAAAGGTCCGAACAGGTAAAGAACGCAATGACATTGGCCTTCAATATTTTAATACGACTGAATAAAAATAAAATCAGTGAATTTTATTTGAAATAAATTTAAAAATTATCAAAAATATAAATTAATTTCATCCCTTATTGCTTTTATTCCTATTATAAATAATATATTGGTAGAATCGTTGATTTTTTCTGCGATTATTGATACAATAAAAAATATATTTAATAAATGTTATAGTTAAAATAAAAAATCTAATGATTTAGTTTTGTTTAATAAGATGTAAGCAATCGTTAAAAAACATATTAAGAGTAATTGTAATTAACGATATTATTTACAACTTTTTAAGTAGATTTCACGGGCAATACTCAAATAATTTACTGACAAAATTAAAATATTTTAAATTTCTCACATAACAGGTTTACATCTAGCTAGTAGAAGCTACAAATCAAATAATTCGCAGAGGCAAAACTTTTTAAATGTTTGAATGAATTATTTCAATATCTATAAATATAACTTAACTGAAATAAAAAATATTTGAATTAGATTCGTCTACACAGTCCTGTTGAAAGTCCGATGATGGCAGATTATGGATTCTTTATGCATCCAAGAAAAGAAGTCCGTATTGCAATAAGACCAACGAGTGATCAAGCGTCCTCAACTATTAATAAAATAGCTATTCATAAACGACAATGTTACTTTTCATTTGAAAAACAATTGCATTTTTACAGGTTAAAATATTATTTAAATACAAATTTAATTTTATTAATTTATTTATTATTTTATATTTAGGACATACACAAAATTAAATTGTGAACTAGAATGTTTATCAAATTATACGAATAACCAATGTGGTTGTGTACCATTCTATTTGCCAAGTAAATATTTTTATAATTGTATTAAATTTTTAATAATTAATTTAATTTTTCATTTCAGAAAATGTTAATGGCTCAATATGTGATAAATCAACAGAAGGATGCTACAGAAAAGCGAAAAGTATGTAATTTATATATTTATTATAATATTTATAAAGTATTTTCTTATTTCAGATGAAATGGATATATTTATACGACCATCGTAAGTTCAGTTTATTTATTTATACCGGTATTTTATTATTATTTTAACTAAAAATTATTTGTAGCGTTCTCTGCGATTGTTTACCAGCATGCAATGAAATCCAGTACGGACAGGATCATTCTTTAGGTGATATTTCAAAGCCAGAACTAAGAAGAGGCATTGCTAATGCTATTGAACCGTAAAAATATATTTATATAAATTTAATATCTATAAATTAATCAATTTTTTCTTTTAACAGATCAAATTTAATAATATTACACTTTTTCTATCAAACTGCTCAATTTAGAAGTTACGAAAAAAGTGAACTATTTGGATTTACAGAATTTTTATGTGAGTTATTATTATTATATAATTTTATTGTTATTAAAATTAAACATAATTTCAGCTAATACCGGTGGTCTTCTAGGTTTATTCTTAGGGTTTAGTTTTTTGAGTATTGTTGAAATAATTTATTATTTAACGTTACGGCTTTGGTGTGTTGCATTTAGAAGACATAAAGAAGCGAAAAATAATAAAAATATTATTTATCCTTTTATTAAATAAGATAGTATATAGCCAGGTAATAAACAATCACTTTACGGATTGTGCTTCCACATATGCTGTACCTAGATTGTTACAAATTTATGCTTACGCAACATATAGAAATTTACAACATTAATTTTTAATAGATATTGCTTAAAACGTTTAAAAAAGTATTTTTGTATGTACAATCAACAAGGTTTGACTTGTTTAAACGAGCCGTAACAGTATTTGTTTTAAAGCCTCCTTGATTTATATCAATTTTATGATGTGCAACTGTTTTAGATAACAAAAAAAGTTGAAAGTGCTTGTCACTATACCGATGTATTTAAAATATAAATGTTTTAAGCAATATAGAATAGAAAATGATATTAATCTAAAAGTATATACGCTCAGGGATAATTTTTTCGCTTTAGAAAAAAATATATAGGTCAATTAATAAACAATCAATTATAATTTACATATATTTAATATGATACAATAAAATTATACATACATACAATCATACAATAATCCAAAAACATAACAAAAACAACACAGTCGAAGAGAGATTATATCAATTAAAGACCAGTCCATATAGCACCATCTTTCATTTCATTCATATCTTATTTGGTACGTTAATTACTTTTTTTAAATTGATTTAAGGCTATAATTAAAAGTAATGGTAAAATAATTGCGTGTAACATTATCCATTTTGCTTAGTAACATTTCATTTTATTAATTTATACTTTTGTTGATAGAAATAATAGAATAAATATTGATATAATTAGAATAAGGTAATATAAATTAGTGTAACTGTAGAATTGTAACACATACTGATAGTAAAAATGCTAATAAGCAATAAATGCAACTCGCAGCAATAATAATAAGCCTTAAATCGTAGGCCATTTCTATTTTGAAAAGTGTATTATAAACAACAAATAAATAAAAAATTACTTATTTCGTGTTTTATTCACCGAATTTTACTGTCAATATATAATACACTTTATTTCTTTTTAAACATCTGTGATGTGCGTTCTACCAAGTACCTTTCTTTATTATTTATTATTTTTTTATCGAAGCGAAGTCAATCCTAAATAATAAATATATATTACGATTATAATAAGTAATGTCGATATACATTAGAATTTTCTGTTTAAAAAATATGATCACAAACAGAATTTAGATACGTCATTAAGAAATCTAATAAGTATTTTATAATTTAGATTTTAGAAAATAATTCTTTACTGACGCATAGTTTTACTTGTAAACAAAAGAATTAAAGTAATAATAAGCAAGAATATATAATATTTAAAACTTAAATTCATATGAATTTCAGTTTATATTATATTATAAATAAAATAATAACACTGAAAATAAAATATACCATATCAATAATAACTGTAAGTGCTTAAAGCATATTCGAACAGCTGCAATAAAGATCCAAATAAAAAATCTATTGTAATTATCTACTCAGATGTTTAATTATAATAATATTTAGTCCATAATAACAAGTGTCCTATATAAGTAAATATTTTAATGTCTAAATAACTGGCAACTAGTAAATATTAACAAAGATCACTAACTTAAAATTATATCAGGTAGGTATATAAAATATCGCATTTAATCAAAAGAGCGACATTACAAAATAAAATTTATATTTAATTTGCAATTATTTTTGCTGTGATGAATGTCGTTCTTATGAAAGTTATACATAAAACCGTAAGTTCCTAAAATAGGACGTCAAAATAAGAATTTTATTTATAATTTATATAACTAGATCACGATTTCGAGTATTCTCAGCACTGACAGATGGTAATACCGCAACTTCTCCGGGTATAGTTACTTCAGTACTGCTGGAATCACTACTAGTACCATTATCTAGAGTTTCTGTGTTAATAGAATGGTCACCAGATGCCGTTACAAACATACCTTTGATAAAATAAATTATTAATATAATTATATTTTGTTAGTCACCAAAAATATAAAAATATAAAATTGTTTTGAAGAACTTTAAAAAGCAAAATATATGTTTTATAGTAGCAGAGAGTTCAGAATTAGAGCAGGTTGTTACTTATAGTCCGGGCCACGAAACAATGTAATTGCATAATCATTGTACCGACCCGCGATCTGAAATGATTTATGTGTTCTGAAAAAGCTTTTTTTCTGCATACACGAATGCTTCGTAAAAAAGTAACCAATATAAATACAACCAGCGTACATTGCATACATACTTTTTCGAATAAAGTTACGACGTACTTCACATTATTGAAAAGTATGTCAACTAAGCGTTAAAAAGATGAAATAGATAATAAAGTATATCGAAGTAAAAATATCTGCTTATGATGCAATTACATTATTTAGTGGCCCCGGCTATTTACAGCACGCTTCTAAAATATTTCACCTCTGCTATCTCAAGGTCCTTTAAAACATATTAGAAAGTGATGCTCTAAATAGAGTTTAAGCGAATGGAAAAAAAAAATAGAAAATAATTTTGCTACTGGCCTTAGCTACACAGTTAAAAATTATACATTATACAAATTATAAATTTTTAAAATCTAATCATATTAAATATCACGAATATTAGTAAAATAAATAAAAACATTTATATTAATTAATAAAATTTAATTTTTCATGTAATTAAGTATATTTTAATGATGTAAACATGTAATATATAGCGGTTAATTGGATAACTGACTTAATATAAGAAGCGAAAATATGATATTGTCAGAACAAATAAATACCAGCAATGAACAATATCACGACACTCTAAAATTAATTTTATTGATTGTGTAGTCAACTAGTGGTACTATTGTAATTAATTTCAGCATTCGTAATAAGCTGTTTCTCATTTCAAATATACATTACATGATTTATTTTTCATTTCTAATTATAATTATTTGAAATAAATACAGAAGTACCATCAATTCGCTGTAAGAAGTTCATTCAAACCGATTTGAGAATTGTGTTACTGGTGTGATACTGTGATAAAATAATTTTCGTTTAATTAAGTATAAAAATTCGATTAAAAAAATAGTTTGTTTTAAAACATATTTATTTATTTATTTCGAAAATATTTGTTAAATTTTGATTTTAGAAAATCATTTATTTCATTTTATTATGGGAATTTCCACATCTGTACGTTCGCAATAAAAAATAACTAATTTTGTTTGAATAAAATTTTTTGAATGATTCATCATATACGCTATAACAGTTTAATACACGTGATTTAGCAATTATGCAATTATAATCTATTGCTATTAAATACGTTACTAAATGTATATTTATTTTCCTCATGAGTACACATTGATTTATCTAAAGTATTTGGAATTAAATATAAATTTATCTAAAGTATTTGACACAAAAAAAAACAATTATTTGAGTATATGCAATTTTTACATGATAAAAATTAAATTATTCTGTATATAAGCTGACTCAAATATTTTCAGTATAAATTTAGTCATCTATAAATAATTATTATACGCGTAACTAACGAAATATAAAAAATTCATTTTAATTTATGTAATAGTAATAAATAAAATATCTTACCTTCATTCGGACACCCTTGCTCGGTTTCTGTATTCTGAGATACAGACCTCGCTGCTCTCTGGAAAGGATTTTCATTTTGACGAACAAAAGTTCCATGTGTATTACGATTTACGGGATTTATCAACGGTGTTGTATCATCTGCATCTGTATCACTATCAGAATCTGGTACAGGCTGCTCATCATGAGCAAATACTTTACGTTTACAAACAGGGCACACGCGACGATTTTTGGTCAACCAAGGGTCAATACATTTACAATGATAAGCTAAAAATAAAAACATTATATTATATTAAAAGTTCATCAAACTCATAATTTTTATTTGTATCCATGCCAAAAAAGTAACAAAAAATTTAAATTATTTTTAAAATATAAGATTATTTAAAGGTATAAATCTTATCAAATAAATGACGAAACATTGACCTTAAAAATTTAAATCACATTTTTTCATATTTCCCCATGTTTTATATCATGTGAAACAAAATCGCATGTATAAATAACTATTTCCGGTGAATGATAAAAAAATTTGAATGAATCATTTCGTAAAAATAATTCGTTTTATAAATTATACAACTCATAAAATATTAACTATATTAATATTTATTAAATTTAATCAATATATAAGTATCTAACAGATAAAATTAATTTTAAAAATATCTAAAATAATTTATGAGCAACAACAATTACATAATAATACTTCAAAAAATATTTATTTACAGCATATTTTTCTTTATAATCATACAAAATAAATAAATAATTTAATAAAATTGTAAAAAAACAAAAACTAATGTATCAAAATATATTTTTATTCGTTATCTTGAATAATAAAAGATTATAATCAAGTAAATAAAATAGTTTAATGCTTACCATGTGCACAAGGTAAAACTCTTAATTTTTCTCCTTCTACATAATCATCTAAACATATAGCGCATGTTTCATATGGATCGCCCTTAGTAAATTTACATGTTGGAATCTTATTTAAAGATGAAGATGGTAACCTATGTCTTCTTTGTCTCATTCTATCTTTTATTAACTTAACTACCTATGAAAAGATTGTAATTATATAAATTGTAATAAATAATAAATATAAAATTCTTACCATAAATGAGACCATTACTATGAAACAAATACCAACCACTATAGCAAAGGGTAGTAACAGTTGGGAATTTATATTAGGCGATTGATCAGAATTAATTAATACAAAATAGTCATTTCTATATAAATAATTATCTTTTATTTTTTTGCCTGTCTCTGCAGCAACGAAAACTGACGGGATTTTTATACCAAAAGGGTTTTTGGCTGACATTGGCTCTAAAATAATAAACATTTTTTTAGAAAACAATTTTAAATTTAATTAATTCAATAAATAATTAATATATCAAGTATATAATAAAATATGAAAAAAAAAATAATGTTAATTATAAAAAATATATTTTTTAAATTAGTACTGATAATAATTATTTTTACTTCCATTTACTGATGAATAAATCATTCTATTAATAAATATTATAATACTATAACCTCAATGTTTTTCAAGGATAAATAAATACATACGCAAAAGAAAAAACATTCCTTTCATGTTTTTAAATAAATTTCATTATTTTTATTTGTAATAGTATTTAAAAAATATATTAATAATTTAAGAAAATATTTACCAAGAGTACTAGAGTTAATATTATGAACTATGACCCCATCGTATGAAGCATTTTGAGCTATCCGAATTTTCTCTTCGAAAGAACAATTGTATCTTTGGATTAAAACGACCCATTTTCCTGTTATACTTTTTGTTGGTGGTTCTGCAATAGGACTGCAAGCGTCCGGAGGATCAGCATACACTATTTGGGCACGTAGCCCATCGTAAGGTAAATTAGGGCCAAATGTAGCTGATAAATCTTTAAAAGCATCTTGCGGAATAATATCTCCCATCTTTAAAATTAACAGTTTATTAAATTTTGTAAAAATAATTTATTCATTTTAAAAACTTACAAGAGAGTATATTATAATATCTGCAAATGTTGTTCTAGTACTTATAAGTATTATAAGTATTAATGTAACTGAAGCAGTAGCAAACATTTTTATTTATTTTATTTAATTTACATCAATCGGCACTGATATTTGACGGAATTTAATATTACTGGCAGACATCAGATAAGGAAATATATTTTATTATCAAGTTCTACAAGAAATGTATTTTTGTAAACATACTTGAAAATACAAAATTAAAAATTAACACTATTTTACAAAAACTAAGATAATAATTTCGATTATAAAATAATTCAAAACATTAAACATATTGTTTAAAAACACACTATTAAACAAACAATGACGGTTTATGCTTAACACTTATATGAATAACATAGCATAAACAATTTATCAGTACTTCAATGTAAATACGTGATACACTAACACTAACCCAGAGTACGCAGTAAACAAAAGCAGGATTCACTCAATAGCAAATAAACTTAAAAAAAATAAAATAATAACAATTGTAAATAAATGTAAGAATGTCACTACTTAATCAGTACATATTTTATCCAACTTTCTTTATAATCACACACATGAAATTTAATAAAAACCACATAAATGGATGACACCCATGACTTTTGTGGCCTTGACATCAGTTCTACCATTCTAAAATATTACTTATACAAAAAACTTCTACTATATTTAAAAAAAAGTTACTCAAACCAAATCAGATATAATAAACAAGCATTATTTTAAAACTAATCTTTCGATTCATTACTCTAATTGGATTAAAATATTATGAAATACTTAAGGAATAAATATCTATAAAGTTTACAGCCGTCAGCCATGAATACAACCTAATTTCATATCGTTAGAAACCTAAACAAATTTATGTGCTTTTCATATCTAAACAAAGATTGTTATTTATAAATATACAGTTATTTTAATTTGTCATTTGTTGATGTAACTGATATATTTATAAATAATTGAATTAACTTAAGTTTCTTATAAACTATAATCTTAAATACAATAGTTTTTATTTTCTACACAATTCAAACTTAGCACTACAAATCATACATATTTTACAAATATATAAAATAGATAAAACAATTGATTGTAATAAAATTTATGTAACTTATCTATGTTAATAAATATAGAAATACCATTGTTAAATAATTTCTTAAAATAAGTTAATCATAAGCTAACAGTTTGTCCAACATATAATAATCTGTGATATGTATTTTGTTCATAGACAACATATACACTTAATTTAAATAAGATTTATGTAATTATTCATTAAAATTACTTTTTAGTGTGCGAAATTAATTCATTTTGTAACCTTTACGTGTTGTTTTGTCCGATTATATAAAGATTTTTTATTTAAATACAGTTAAATTCACTGTTTCGATATGTGTAGTTTTAAATGAATTAAATAACTGAAATGATTCAAGTATCCCGTAAAATGAAACAAATTATAGCTACTATAATTTGTATTTTATTAGGTATATTGATTTTTTCATTTAATATGTTAAATAAATATATTTTTGTATATTAAAAATAAGGTTATAATAAATATTTTTATTTTAGTTTTCTGTTTTTATTTAAACTGGGCCCAAACTCAACAGTTATATGTAGATGAAAATTTAAAATATTTTCAAAAAACATCTGAAAATGACAGAAAAGTTGAAGATCGACTAATAACAAATGAAAACGAATTAAGGCAATACAGTCTTAATGATAATGGACATAAAAGAATAAAATACTTGGAACGAAAAGTTAAACAGCTGGAATCTAGAATACCGAAACAGTTTCCTGATGTGACATTTTTAAATTATAAATCACGAAAACGCATACTTGTAAATAATAAATATATTATATATGTATTGTTGTATTAATTTAAATATTTTTAGATCACAGGCGGCGCAGGTTTCGTGGGATCACATTTAGTTGATCGTTTGATGATGAGCGGACATGAAGTAATTGTAGCCGATAACTTTTTTACAGGACGAAAACGAAACGTGGAGCACTGGTTAGGACATCAAAATTTTGAATTAATTCATCATGATATAGTTAACCCGTTATTTATCGAAGTGGACCAAATTTATCATTTAGCCAGTCCAGCTAGCCCTCCTCATTATATGCACAATCCAGTAAAAACCATTAAAACAAATACAATGGGGACTATAAATGTTTTAGGATTGGCAAAACGAGTTCGTGCTAGAGTCTTAATAGCAAGTACTTCTGAAGTATATGGAGATCCCACAATTCATCCACAACCAGAAACTTATTGGGGGAATGTTAATCCTATAGGACCGCGCGCCTGCTATGATGAAGGAAAACGTGTTTCAGAGACATTAAGTTACGCTTATCAAAAACAAGAGAACGTCGATGTGAGAGTTGCAAGAATTTTTAACACTTTTGGACCTAGAATGCATATGAATGATGGACGTGTCGTGTCTAATTTTATATTACAAGCATTACAAAATGAAGACATCACTGTTAGTTCAATTGTTTTTACTAAAATCCTATAAACTTTTAATATTTTAAATTTATTTTCAGATATATGGTACAGGAGAACAAACTAGATCTTTTCAATATGTAACAGATTTAGTTGATGGCTTAGTGGCACTAATGGAATCCAATTATACTCAACCAATCAATATCGGTAATCCAGTAGAACATACAATATATGGTAAATATAACTATTAATTTAATAACCGTACAAAACATTATTAATTTATATATTTTAAGAATTTGCTACAATAATAAAAGACCTCGTGGGTGGCACTAGTAAAATACAAAAACTACCAGCTGTAGAAGATGACCCTCAAAAACGGAAACCTGATATAACTAGAGCGAAAATGTACCTAAAATGGGAACCGAAAGTTCCTCTGAAAGTTGGATTACAAAAAACAATAGATTTCTTTCAAAAAGAACTGGATCGCACTAGCCATTCTCAAAGAAATATATTTATACCAGAGAAGACTTAAATTTTTATGTATATTAATTTTTAACAAATTGTTGTTGTATTTTTTGTATATATTTATAAAATACATGTTGTGATTTAATTTTGCCTTTTATTGTTCTTTTGTGAATTATTTTTAGACATAATTATAAATAGTTATGCAAACATATTTTTTAAAGTAAATACGTAAATATATACTAAATTTTAATTAAATATTTTGAATAATTAACTATTGTGTATGATGTTATAATCACGTGATATTTACATATGTTATATATAGGAAACAAACATAATTTCTACTTATTAATGTAATTAATTACTAATTAAACGAATAAGATTGTTATTGATTTGCTACATAAGTTTTTTTACTAATCTTAAGTATTTTTATTTTATATTTTGTTTTTTTACTATTTATTTAAATGTTCGTCCAATTTATAAGCATGCGCAGTAAAACAGAAAAGGATGGAATTATGTTGAAAGACAGAGATCAATGACTCATCCTTCAACTACCATAATGGTTGTGTTTTTGTCTGGAAATTTTTAATATATTATTTTTCTGAGTGGCGGATATTTAATCAAACGATTTGATTATATATTAATATTTGTGTATATTACATTAATAATAAATTCTAGTTATTTCGGAATTAAATTATTTGGTAATCTAGATTTTTCAGTACATAACAACAAACAGTTTGTACATTTAATATGGGGGCTGTGTTAGGTCTTTGTTCAGCTGCACAGGTATTAATATTTATTAATAATATAAATAAACTAACAATAATTAAATTTTAAATGATTTTAGCTGGCTTGTTGTTGCGGAAGTGCAGCCTGTTCTTTATGTTGTTCTGCTTGTCCATCATGCAGAAATTCAACATCTACCAGGATAATGTATGCACTTATGTTGCTTGTTGGTACAATTGCAGCTTGTATAACACTTGCACCCGGGTTGCAAGATGCCTTACGAAAGGTAATAATGTTTTTAAATATATCTTGAAATAAAAAATATATTACGTTGAATTTTAGGTACCGTTTTGTGGAAATACTTCGAAAAGTTCGGTAACTGATACGTTTCTTGTTAATTGTGAAGATGCAGTTGGTTATTTAGCCGTTTATCGAATATGTTTTATTTTAACTTGTTTCTTCTTTCTTATGGCACTAATTACAATCGGGGTTAAATCTTCCAAAGATCCAAGGGCTGGATTACACAACGGGTAAAATAAAAATTTGTTTAACCATTGTAAATAGTCTTAATGTGTACCTATTTTTAGATTTTGGGGCCTTAAATTTCTACTTATTATTGGAGGTATTATCGGCGCATTCTTCATTCCTGAAGGTTCCTTTGGCACAACTTGGATGTATTTTGGAATGATAGGAGGATTTCTTTTCATTTTAATTCAGTTAATTTTAATTGTTGATTTTGCGCATTCTTGGGCGGAATCTTGGGTAGGAAATTTAGAAGAAACTGAGTCTAAGGGGTGGTATGCAGCATTATTAGCTGCGACTTTTATTAACTATGCTTTAGCAATTACTGGAATTGTTTTACTATTTATATTCTTTACTAAGGTAATTTTATAATATAAATATAAATGCAAATGTTATGGTATGTTTATATTTTAGCCTGATGACTGTTCTTTGAATAAATTTTTCATTTCGATTAATTTAATTTTGGCTGTTCTTGTAAGTGGTATGTCTATATTACCAGCAGTTCAAGAACGACAACCTAGATCTGGTTTACTTCAATCTTCAGTGGTCACCCTCTACGTAGTTTATTTGACTTGGTCCGCTGTTTCAAACTCTCCAGGTAATTATATTAGTGATAATTCTATTCCACAAATAAATATACATAATTTAATTAAAGACTTACATTGAATTATCTATTAGTTACGATATAAACAAAAAAATATAATTAATTATTTATTATTAGTCTAAATAAATTTATTTAACTTGTAGATGAAAACTGCAACCCTGGCCTATTAGGAATTGTAGGTAGAACTGATCTTAAAAATCAAAGTCACATGTCATTCGATAAAGAAAGTATTATTGGATTAATAATTTGGATGTGTTGCGTTCTTTACTCATCTTTACGGTCTGCATCGAAGTCATCTAAAATTACAATGTCCGAACATATTCTGGTTAAAGATAACGGTGCCGGTAAGTTATTGTTATTTATGTGTTGATAAATTTTAACCTGAAATACTGTAGTTACTTTTATGTAGCCTAAATATTTTTTTAATAATTTCTTATAATATTTCTTTTCTTTGCTTACCAGTGAAAAGCGATGGAAACAATCTTGTTGATGATACAGGTATGATATTCTATTCTATTAATTAATATTAATATTTCATGCTTTTATTATCAGTAATTAAATATTAATTTGGGTAATTGGCTTTGTAGTATTATCTATTTAAATATTTGGGCTGCATAATTAGCTGATTATATGTTTAATTTAGCAATGTGTTAATTAATAATTAATTTTAGATGCTGCAAGTGATGGTGGAGAATCTGGTAGGAGAAATCATCAGGTTTGGGATAACGAAGAAGATACAGTTGCTTATAGCTGGAGTTTCTTCCACGTTATGTTTGCTTTAGCTACTTTATATGTTATGATGACTCTTACAAACTGGTACAAGTAAGTATTATTTTGTTATTTCCAAAAAAATATACATAATTAAACTCATAATCATTTTATTTCCAGACCAAATTCATCTTTAAATACACTTAATGCAAATTCTGCTTCAATGTGGGTAAAAGCAATTTCTAGTTGGCTGTGCGTTGCTATTTACGGTTGGACCTTAATAGCTCCAATCGCTCTGCCAGATCGCGAATTTTCTTATTAAATTGTATATTATAATAAATATTTCGAAATTCGATTTTCTTCTTCACTTTTTAATGTACTATTAAAAGTTACAAGTCTGTGAATTATATGTGATCGCTTCCTGATTTTGAGGTTAGTTTTTATGTTTGATAATATAAGATTTATTAATTATAGATATCTATATAATCTTGTTGTGTGATTTCGATTGAAAATGCAAAAGTTAATTGTAGTTAATTATTTAATTCACGCTCTTCTTTAATAGAACAATTATTTAATCGAACCCAATACTACTTATTAAAATAAAGTGTGTGTTTTAACTTAATTATTACGCTATTGTATGGTTATATATTATAAAATTCAAGCAAATTTTTATCAACTTTTGCATTTTAAATGTTTTCAATACCTTGTAATAAAATAATCTGTAGAATGTACATATATATTTTATAATTATATAAATATATATTTTTAGTGTACAATATAATCGCATTGAAATAGAGTAGTGTTATATTCAAATATAAAAATATTATAAATGGTTTCTTTGTATACTATGTATTTATTACCCATATAATAAAATTTATTTATAATTATAATTTCTATTTTTGATTTTCATTTCATCAATTTTCATTTGTAATTAAAAAAAAATTACATTAATTAAAATTCATTTTATTTTTATAAATAATTATACAAAATGTAGAAATCGACAGAATTTAATTTAGAATTTTTTTACATCAAAAAACTGAAAATTAAATTTCGAAAAATTACTTATCCAATTTAATCGGTTCTTTGAAAACATCTTCCATATCAAGGGCTTTATTAAAGGAACACCAATCTAGAATTCTACCAGGGATTGGATCTAACTCGGAAGACCAATATAATTCTCTCTAAAATAGATAATTATTAAAATGTGCCATTTTTTTTTTCAGTCTCAAAAAACCTTTGTATTTATAGGAATAATAGGAGCCACAGGGCAATTAGATATATCTAGAAATTGAAATAAATCCTCTCCTTCTATTTCGCATTTATCATTTTTTGCTAAACTGAAAAAAAAAAGAAAAAATAAAACGAAATTTTAATTAAATAAATTATTATAACGTACACTTTGATTATATGTTCTATTATTTCTTTTTCAAGAGGTAATTTGCATGTTTTAATTAAAGTTATTACATCTTTCATCGGTAAATATCCAGTTTTTTCAGTATCCCAGGCATGAAAATATTCCTTAAATCTTTCTAAATCATCCCAAAGCCATTTCTTTAATTGGAAATGTACCACTTTTCTAATATATTTATTCAGTATTACATAAATATTCAATTATAATAATCCGAAATACTAAAATTTCTTTAAATGACCTTTAAACTGCTGGTAGTACGACTGAGTTCAGAATTTGAAGACAGGTCGCTTCAAATTTTGAGTTCAACTAATTCAAGGTCTTTAAAATCAAAATCTGTCTTTTCTTTACTGTGATTATAATAAAAAAAAAACTTTTTTATTCTTCTAATTCCTAAAACTTTTGATTGATAAACTTTGAATCAAAATTTAAAGCGATCTATCCAAGCCACATTCTTCAAATTCTGAACCCAATTGTACTACCAGTCGTTTATTATAGGTCGTTTAAAACAATTTTAGAATTTGGTATCCGTGGTATAATACCTTATAAATTCTCGACTATATCTTTCAGTTCTACATACACCTGAGTAATGTCTAGCTAATGTGACCATTTCATGTTCACACCAGTCTTCACCCATAATTTTATTAAGATAATCTCTAAATATTATAAATTAATTTGTATTAATTTGTGGAAATTTTAAAATATAAATAATACGTACCTTAGAGCATCATAAGTAAGTATTGGCTGATCTTTAGGTAACATAGTTTCAACAAAATTTTTATAAACTGGTCTTAATTTTTCTTTCACTTTTTTCAGAATTATATTTATATCAGATTTGGGAAACTATAATAAATTATATAATTTTAAATGATTATTACTTATTAAAATAATTATAATTACTTCATCGCAATGTAATTCCATATATCGTAATGTATACTGATCAGCGTCAACTAAAACAAAATTGAAACTATTCAATGTAATGTTTGCTCCAATAAACATATGTTGCGGCAAATAGTAATCTGGTGGTTCCGGTGTAAATATTTCTTGACCAGGTAATTTTACTGGTTCTCTTCTTTGAAAAGGGCATCCTAAAATAAATTTACACTTTATTTTAATTTATAAATATATATTATTCAAAAAATTTACCATCTGTAGCTTTTGTTGTTTGTCCTGTTTCAAAAATAGATATAGCATTATCAGCTAGATAATATTTTATAATAAATTTCCTTCCACAATGTTCTGGTCTTTTTGATCGCATAAGAGCTACAAATCTCATAATTCTACAGTTTCCTCCTTCACTAAATAATTAAATTAAATGTATTTACTAATATTTATTGATAATATCTCTGTTATACCTATCGAGTTTTATAAATTTTTGATAATCTTTATGAATTGGTTTCAGATCAACTGTTCGACAACTTTGAGCAGAATCTTCGAATGATCCATATCCATTCCAAGGTGGTAATTTTCTTTGTTTTAATGGAACACTTTCAACTATAGGTTCTTCTTTAGGTTTTTCAACAGGAGTTAAGTTATCTTAAAACACAATTAAATATTTTAAAAAATAGTTTATAAAAACTCTTTCCGTATTTTCGAAATAATAATTATAATGAATCTTACCTATTCCATATTTACTACGATAATATTCTTTAGTATATAGATCACAATCTGTTAAAAATATTTTCCGTCCATATATATTTATTGCAGCACCAATTCCTAAGTCTTTCGTTTCATAATATTTTTCATTATTTTTACCGCAGTTTAGTGGATCAATTACATAACGGCCTTCTGTTAAATTTGGTCCTAATACGTTTAAAAGTGTAGATTCATCGTAATGGCCAGGACCAGGTAATCTTGTAAAAAACTAAATAAGAAAAAAATAAGTGTAAAATTATAAAAACAGGCAATTTTATCGAAACTTTTTTTTAAACGTAACTATAGTGATTTAAAGTTAAAGTTGTCATATTGTTTTTAATTTATTACACACAAATAATATATTTTCATATCCCTACACTTGTTAGGTGACGCTCTCTCTTAGCGGTATGAACAGTTTTATTTATTTATTTTCTTACATAGAAATTCGAGATATTTTTTTATTAAGTAGAAAAGGTAACAAAATAAAACTCGTACAGTTTAAATATTTTGTTAAAGTTCTTTGGATTAATAGTAATACTTGCGATGAAAAAATACTGTTTTATATTTAAATTTAATATTTCATATATTTAAAATTTTTTTTTTTTTAGCTTTTATTAACCATAGTTAGAAAAAATTAGTAATAGAAACCAATCTATAGTGCAAAACATAAAAAGATATAAAAATAAATGAGACAGGAAATATGAGAAAAAAACAAAAACAAAATATTACGAAAAATCCTTATCAATCGTGATAAAAACTAGATTGTTCGAAAAATATAAAATGATTTAAAGTTTAATGCACTAAAACTGGAAAATATAGGAAAAAAACTTTATATTCATCAAAACTAAAGACTAAAATTCGCTAAAATACTAGTTAAAAACGATTTTAATTATTGAAAAAACTACGAAAACATGAATTTTATAGTCGAAAAGCTAAGAAACCTTATATTATTAGTCAAGTTAATAAAACCAAAATACTAAAGTCCGCTAAAACACAAGTAAACAAAGATTTTAACTACTGAAAAAGTGACAATTTTTTTGTTTAATAACAATTTACATTGTTCTTCAAAACATAAATTTTATATTCGAGTAGCTAGTAAGAAACCTTATATTAGTTAAGTTAATAAAACCAAAAGGCTAAATTTTGATAAAACACAAGTTAATGAAAAAGGATTTTACTGGAAAAATAGAAGATTTTTTGTTTAATAACTATCCAAAATATAATATGAAAACATAAATTTTATTGTCAAGTAGCGAATAAGAAACCTTATTAAATTAATTTAACCACTAAATAAAACCAAAAGGCTACAGTTCGCTGTAGCACAACATAATAGAGATTTTAACTATTAGAAAAACGGATTTTTTTTTAATATCTACCTGAATTATGCTACGAAAACATGAATTTTAAGAAATCTTATATTAGTCGAGTTAATAAAACCAAAGGACTGATGTTGACTAAAATATTAGTTAACATGGATTTGTTTTAATTTTATCTTCTAAGATGTAATTAGTAAAAATAATATGTCAATATAGAATGAAATATTTGCTGTATGAGTTTTATTTATTACTACTATATATAATTTTTTGAATATACCTTTGGTATTTTTCCTCTTTTAATAAAAAGAGTAGTATTATTTTTACCACAACTTTCTTTTGAATTCTCTAAAAGTTCCATAGTATTATCAGCCAAATAAAAATGAATTGTTAAATCATGTAAATTGCCGCCTGTATTGCGATCATCCCAATATCCATAAAACCTCAAAACTTTTCTATCAAATTCCAAAAAGTTTTTGAAAGTACCCTTACTATGATTTGGTTTTTTTGGTTGCAGTCTTAATTTTGCCTAAAGTATAATTCATTAAATAATATTTTTAAGTGTGTATTTGTACACACTATAATGTCTATAATTACTTCAATTCGCTCAGTGATATATGGATCATCTGGTATAGGAATAGGATCAGGAACAGGTATTCCTAGCCGTTCAATAAATATTCTAGTGAATCGATCACAATCAGTCAGTTTAAAATGTTTTCCAAGAAGATTAATTTCTTTACCAACATTAAAATCAATAATATCGAAAAAATATTCACTTTTTGGTTCTGGTAATCTTACTCTTTGTCGGCCAATTAATGTTCCTATTATAATATATTTTAAAATGAATTTTTTATTTTACATTATTTTATTATATAAATACCTTGTGGAGTGCCGCTATTTTGTATTTTAGGTTCAACTACTTTTAGAGTTCCATCTTCAAGGAAAAATAATAATTTACATTTATGAATTTGATAATTTACATTATGCATTTCGTGGACTGTTTCTTGATAAAAGCAGTCGAAACATAACGTCTGTAAAATATATTCAAAATATAAGGTAAGTTTTACAATTCATCTAGATCTAACTTATTTTAATAAGCCTAATAAATTTATTGTAATGCGTCTGTGTATTGTTAAACTAATTATATTACTTATTCACCCTGGTTTTAGCTAAGTTTATTGCAAAATGCTTGCCCGTGGAATTTGATACAATCCAAATTTAATGGATATAATTTTTAAGGTGGAAAATAATAAATAATAAGTAGTTTTATTGAAAAAAAGTTTGCTATATACCGGTGTCCACTTTTGTTTTGTTACATAGGAAATTTAGTGGTAAAATTTTTATTACGCCATAAATTTTATTCTATTAATGTTGGAATAAATATTTAAACACAAAAGTTGTTCAAAATTAAAATGTGCATCTAATGAACTTCATTTAAACAGTTTGCAGTTTGAGTGCCATGCAAAATAATACAAATAACTTTAATTTAAGTCTCAGCTCTTGTATTTATGAATTTCTCTGTAATCTTGCCTTAATATTTAATAGTAATTAAATAAAATATCGATGAAATCATTAAAATGAGTTTTCTTTATTCGTATAAAAATCAATCATAATTTTTAAGGTACACTTCACAATTAATATTTAAATGAGTCTTCCTAATTTTTCATACCGGATTCTTTTTATTTCAAAGTAAGTTTCCAATATTTTAAGCGTCCTTACATTCAAATAACAATTAAAAGAACACGTAGTGTTGAGAAGTTATTTGTTTTATTTTGCATGACACTTTGTAAACTCCTTAAAGATGGATCATCTTATATCATTAAAAAGAAGTTCATTAGATAAACATTTTAATTTTGAACAACTTTTCTATTTAAATATTTGTCCCAATATTAAGTGGGTAAAATTAATGGCGTAATGAAAATTTTACTACTAAACAAAACAAAAGAAAAATAGATCCCCGGTATAACTTCCAGATTTGTTCAAAAAGTCGGAGTTAAAGAAAAATAAAAGATATTATATAATTATATTTAATAAATAATAATTTTTATTATTGGAGAATTTTTAAGTTATCTCTATTTTAGCTAAGTAACTAATTTAGAAGCTCTCTAATTGTAAGATTAGTATTGAAAGAATAATTCCTTATTATCTGCATGCTTTGTAATAAGCCTTTATTACCTTATTTTCTTTACAAAACATTTGGATCAAACCAGATTATTTAAATATACAATCGACTAGTTTCTAATTTCTGTTAAAAGTGCACAGGCTTATTACAATATGTCTAGAAAATATCAGTTTTATTAGAAAATACTCTTCTACGTAAATAGCCAGGCGCATTGCAATTTTGCACTTTACAATAAGCAGAATTTTTCATTTAGATTATAAATTATAAAGCAATATAAGATACCAAAACATAATAAACTGTTCTTATCAGACAATAAACTAATAAATAAATATAATTTTTGACGAAAATTGTAATTTCTAACTAAACTTAGAATTTATTGCAGATATAAAATTTTATATGATCTAAATATAAATGTTTCTAAGAAAATAAATTAATCATATCGTAAATATTATTTCTGTTAATTTCTAATTTTACTTTTATTTGTTTTAGTTTTCAGATATTTAATTCACAAAATATTAAAATACATTTTAATATTCTGAAACTAACTGAGTTTATTTGTCTTAGTTATATTAATATGTTTCATCGCGAAGCTTTAGCTTCATAGTTAT
>NEEE01005883.1:95867-115073 GCA_002278615.1 Pogonus chalceus | reverse complement strand
AATATTGCTTAAAAATTTGCACTTTCGTTTGTTAGGTAGCTTTTGTTTTTAGTCTTTTGATATTGTCGAATAGCAATATACATGTATTCATTACGTATTTATATACTAGCCCAAGTAAATTATTTGATTATTTTAATTTAAATATATTTAAAATACTTAATATTAATTTTTGTCTTGCTGATCTGTAAGTATTGGACAAAAAATGTTAGGATAATGCTTTTTAAAGCACACGTTAAATAAATAATAAAATAATTGCTTCCTATATTCTTTTATAAAATATTAGCACTCAGTTTTATAAATTTATAAATATAAAAGCTAAAAAATATTGAGGAAACTATGATTTCAAAATTTAGTCCCATCAGTTAGACTTGCCTTCATATTTTTATAATTGTTATAGAGATCTAAAATTTATCAGAATATTATATAAAAACGATATTTTTGAAAACTAGTACATACATTCATACATTTTTATCAGAAAAATATAAAATTCATTTAATTATTCTAATCATTATTTACTGTTATCACTTTGATAATTTTTATAGGTATTTTTTCCGGACGTCGAACGTGCGGAATGGGTAAATAGAGTAAGTATTTGCATTTATATATTTTTGGTATGTGGTTTCAATTTACGTAGAACAGATTAGATAAAATATAAAACTGCAAATTTACCGCATAGGTTGTAATGTAATAAAACGATAATATTTTATTATTAGTTAAATAAAATCTAATACCAACAATTTTTTAAGATGAATCACTGTTATAAAATAATATAACAATAACATGTTTTTTATCAGTATTTATTAAACAAAATATATTTTTTACATCAAATATAATTATTTACAATGACTGTAATGTTTAATATTTTATATAGATTTTACGTCAAGTTTGGCCTAATGTTAACCATTATGCGAGAGATTTAATTCGAGATTCCATAGAACCAAGTATTCGAAAAGCTTTAGCTTCTTATAAACTTAATGGATTCAAATTCGAACGCATTATTTTAGGAAGTATTGTATGTATTTTCTGTTACATACATTTATAACATAAATACTTAAATTGTACATTTTATAGCCTCCTAGAGTTGGTGGAGTCAAAGTTTATGATAGAAATGTATCTCGTAATGAAATTATTATGGATCTAGATATTTTGTAAGTTTAATTTGGTTAAATTGAAAATATAAAAATTGAATAATATTTAATTTATAGTTATGCTGGAGATTGTGATATTACTTTTACTTTGGCTGGTGTTAAAGGCGGAATTAAAGATTTTCAATTACATGGAATGGTTCGGGTTGTTATGAAACCCTTGATTACAGTAATGCCAATAGTTGGAGGTTTACAAGTATTTTTCTTAAATAATCCAACTATTGAATTTAATTTAGTAGGCGTTGCTGATGTATTAGATATGCCGGGCTTAAGGTATAATATACTAGGGATGTTCAATAATTAATAAGATAAATTGATGACAATGAAACTAAACTAGTTTTTAATATAGTCTTTAGTATTTTTCTTCTATTTTTTTTTCTGCGTAGAAGTCTTTATTGTCGAGGCCACGAAACAATGTAATTGCGTTATCATTGTACATTTACATGGTACGGTCTCGCGATCTTACGTGTCTCGAAAAAGCCGTTGTTGCTATACTTATACACGAACGCTTTTTTTCGGAACACATAAAACGTATTAGATCGCGAGGCGGAACTTTGTAAACGTACAACGATTATGCAATTACATTGTTTCGTGGCGTCGACTATAAACAAAAACTGTTGCATTATTATTGCATACATAATTTTTCGAATAAAGTTGCGACGTACTTCACATTAATGAGAAGTATGTCAGCTAAGCGTTAAAAATATGAAAAGGTAATAACATATGTCTAAGTGAAATATCTGCTTATTATTATGTAATTACATTGATTCGTGGCGACGACTATACTTTGTTGTTTAAATGATACGTGTACCATATTCTTGAATGCTTCGTTTTCATTAAACTTTTTTCTTGTAAAAAGTCTTTAGTCGGGTCTAATAAATAAAAATTGGACTGGGAAAAGTCTGGACTATAAGGAGGTTTAAGTAATACCTTCCAACCCAGCTCAGAACAAATGCGAATCCGGGCGTTTTTATGAACTTGAGTCAACTGTATTGGAATTCATTTCGTACAGATTTTGTGATAGTTCTGCACGTTATGGAATGCATAATTTCAATATAATATTACACAAATTAATAATTTGGGAAATTTTGACTAATTTATTTTCGCGAACAACATTTTTGAGCCGTGATACTTTTTCGGCGTCAGATACCTCCAGAAAAATGTACCTTCAAGACGCGGAATGTTACCACGGCTCTAAATATATTTTTTTTTTGTAATAATAATAAAAATACGTACAACAATAAAGTTAAAAACTCCAAATTATTTAATTGTCATTTAACCCTTAAAAAAATCCTAAAAATCGTTGTTTTTTAGAGCCATTAGGGTGGAGTTCCCCCTTAAACATTTTTCAACATGCTATTTTAATATTTTTGAATAATTTTTCGCCGGTTTCACTCCTTTGGATATCAAAAATCTCACGTTTCAAATAAAACTGATATTTGAAATGAACGAAAAAGATTATATTTACATTCATTATGATCGAAATATTAATGTTCTTAACTTGATCTTCAAAAAAGACCGTTTTTTTTCTACCTCAGTTTATCTCGTCAATTATTGAACGTCCCCCGTATTTTCATAAACTGAACAAAACGATGAAATACTATTATTATTATTATTATTATTATTATTATTATTATTATTATTATTATTATTATTATTATTATTATTATTATTATTATTATTATAATTTTAGTGATATGTTAAGAAAAATTATAACAGAACAAGTTGCATCAATGATGGTGTTACCAAATAAATTACCTATTAAATTAAGTGATATAGTCGAATCTGCAACATTGAAAATTCCTGAACCAGAAGTAAGCATTTCAAATATTTTTATTAAAATAAATCATAAAATTAAATATTTATTTAAAGGGTGTTTTACGTGTTCACGTTGTTGAAGCTAAAGAATTAATGAAAAAAGATATCGGTATGTTAGGAAAAGGAAAATCAGATCCTTATGCTGTTATAAATGTAGGTGCCCAAGAATTCAAAACAAAAACAATTAATAATACTGTTGCTCCAAAATGGGATTATTGGTGTGAGGTATGTTATCTTTTTATTACTTTTAAGTACACTTTTCAATTTACTTAGTGTGAAAAGTTTTTATAAATAAAATTTCAGTTTATCTGCAATGATTTGAAATTTCTTTTTTTGAATTTTTGAATATTGGTTAAAATTTATTATTTTTTTTGCTTATATTCTACACGATTAATCAATTTATATTACAGTATACATAACACTGCTAACACAATTTATTTATTATATGTAACACTTTTATTTTACATAATTCATAAATATACAAATACGGTAAAATATTCTTCATAAATTTAAGAATAAATATTTTAAATTTTTATCATAAATAGCCAATTAAATTACATCTACAGTAGAAAACGTTTATAATGACGAAACCTGGAAATAACAAAAGCGGTCATAATAACTGATACTCGTTATATTAGTGCTTAATTCATTTATTTGGTTAAAATTGTATCATATTGATCAGTGCATGATTTACGTATAAGATACACAAGCCATAGCTTATGTCCGAGTGAGCAGTTGTCATATATACTTTTAAAGGGCCNTTTGTGCTTTCAAAGCTCCAGTTTCTGTAATAAAATTGTATCGGTAAAAATTTATCATTAGTATAATGGTCTTATTTACACTATACTAATTAGAATAAAGATATAATTAATCTTAAAAAACTGGGATATTATTGAAGAAATTTAAAATTATAATTAGTTAAAATTTCTCATCATATTAATACAAAACAAGCAACAATAAAAAGTTGAATTTAAGTGCAACAATAAAAAAATGGCATTTAAATAAAAATATTGTTGTTATAACAGTTTTCTCGTAATAACCGATGCAATTTTCTATGGTGACCAAAAAAATTAAACAAATTCGGTTGTAATGACCGATTCGTCATTATAAATTATTTCTACTGTGTAATTAATATATACATATTTCGGCGCATAATAATAAACATTTATTATGTAATAATTTATAATATAAATATTTTTTACTAGTTTTTTCTACACATTTAGTCTTATTTATAAATATTCAAAACCACAATTTTTCAAATTTTAGCATGCATAAGCTCTTTTTTTAGGTTTCTCATAAAATTTTGTAGAAGCAAAAATAGTTGCTTGAAATTTCAATTATTTTGCTTAAGTATTCATTATAATTTTATTACAATTAAATTGATTCTGTATAATAATTTCTTTTTATTATTACTTATTATTAATATAATTATGCATTTATGGAAAAGAAATATAATTAATATATAGAATATATATAAAATTTGGTATCCATGTTGTTCTCTTTATAGTTTTTGTTTTGAATGACACAAAATTATGAAATATTAATGCATTTCTCTTTTGGGTGTTTGTTATTATATGAAAACTTGAAAATTCCTAATTTATTAGGAATATTTTTCTTTTTTGCGTGTTTTTTTCTGTTTTGTTACTATGTTGTTGAGTGTGGCTTTATAGTTCGTCGTTCTGGAGTCTAACGGCCAACAATTGTACCTCCATTTATGGGACTCGGACGATATGCCTAAAGATGATGAACCTCTTGGCAGGTAATTTTTTTCTAACACACTTTTATACAATTTCTAAAACGTATCTTCCGTAAATCAACTATTTAAATATATTGTTTTTGTTTTGAATATTTTTAAACTCCGGCTTAAAAGTTAAAAAATTAAAATTATCTTTAATCAATTTTAAATAATAATAATAAATAATTAAATAAATTAAAAACTTTGTGTTTATTTATTGTGATTAACACTATAATTATGTGTATTATTAGATTATTTAATAATATTGATATTATTTTGTATTTAATTTATAATTTCTAATATTAGTTGATGTACGGAATAAATAATAATAACATATAGGAGAATTTAAAGAAGATTATATGAACTTCTTAACTTCGAATAATGGAATTAAAATATCATTCATCTTCATACTTCTATTTATATGTATATTTTTTATTTTTTGCTTGAGCTTGCATGTGCATGTATTTAATAAATAGCACTTATACAAAATAAGTAGTTTATAAACCTTATAGATTATGTAATTCTTAATTACAAGAATTTCTTAATTTATAAAGGTATTGATGTAATTATTATTAAAAAAAAAAAACGTTTAATCTTATCTTAATTTGTACCGTCGAAGATTTTGAAATAATATAAATGTTGAATGATCTGTTGTTTAAATTTATAAGTGTTGAATGTTGTGTATTCAGGCCGAAGTAAGTTCTCGAAAGAGACAAGAAGTTACAGTTGAAGTTTGGGATTGGGATCCTGGTTTTCCTGGTGTTCAAAATGATGATTTTCTTGGCAGGTAGCAAAAATTGTGTTTGCTGGCCTATATTTTCAGTGTTATGTGTTTTGCTTTTAAAGTGTATACAATGCAAATTTTAAATTTCAGAGTAATTTTTAATTAAATCGAAGACAGTATTCGTTATTTATAAATATTTTATTTTTATGGTTTATTGAATACTGTTTTCTAAATAATATAACTAGATAAAAATAATGAAAAAATGCGCAATTTTTGTGACGTGAGAGTGCAATTGATTATTATTATTATTGGCATGTGATTGGTGTTAGTTTTAATGGTGTGTTTGGCAGTTCGTAGTGGAGGAGGCTTTTGGTTCACGCATTCGGCTCAAGCTGTTTGATAAAGATAACCATGGCAAAGATGATTCACTTGGAAGGTACTTAAAATATAGTTATCCTTCTTAAAATTCTTTTTCTTACATACTATCAACACAGTGAACATTTTTATATTCTAGGGATTATTTTATGAGTAATTGCGATTATTTTCTGGAATTTTCTCATATAGAAAGGCTTCTTGAAAACATCTTATTATTTAAAGTACAAACATTTTATTGTAGTTTGTTTATATTACTAATTATTAGAAGACGATATATATAATTAATTTCAACATTTAAGTAATGTAAAGTTGAATCTAATTATATAATTTTTTATTTCTATTTTTTTTTTTTTTAATAATTATATTAACAGTAGAATAATAGTTCATAATAATGAACCGGTTTTTACGATGGTATTTGCTCAATAGATTTTTTTTTTTCGAAAATATTTTGTCTAGAGATATTGTTTTATATCGAGTATTTTTTATTGTAACAGCTAAATTCATAATTTTTATGATGTTTTTGCTTGCATTCATGTTATAAGAAATTTTTACTACTTATCTTACTTTTCTTTACCTTCAAGCGGTCGCATGGAGTCGAATCGACCCCACTTAATTTTTTTTTAAATTATAAATAAGGCTATAACTAGCATTTTGAGGGCCTTAGGCAAGACTTTTAAATTGCCGGCCCACTTAATAAAAATAAAAAAAAACTTACCATGCATATACGATAGTTTGAAGCTACTATTCTTTAATTTTTTTAAAGTAGTTTAGTAACAGTCTTAATAATTATTCTTTCAATTGGTTCTGCTCGTTATTATAATTTCATTTTGAATTTATAAAAAAAACAATGATTTAAAACATCAAATTCTATTTTTCTTGCTTTTTCCCCGCAAATTCATCAATTATATCATAAAGAAATAACTGATATTAAAAAAAAAAAAAAATTAAAGACCTTTCTGAGCCCCCTTTTAATTTGATAATATATCATGAGTTCATTATACACACAAGTAATTACATTCTACCCTTATCAGTGCGTCCTGAGACGCATAGATAACTTTTTTCCAGGTACTACGTAGGCGTACTTATTACTTGATCTTGCCAAACTTTAAGATTATAATTTTGATTTTATTTTAGAATGAAGTACAACTTTTGTCATCAAATAGTTTCCTTATCCAAAGATAATTTGTCTAAGAAATAAATATATTTTTTCATTAATTCGTTTTCTAAATCCAGAAAATATCTAATAGGTCTTTGACGACTACGCGCGACCGCTTGAAGATTAAATATAACCCCAACCTTTTACGATTAATACTAGCGTACTTTTTAAATAGCATAAAATTACTGCTAAATTTTGACCGATATGATTTTGTTTTGGAAATCGGAGCTTTAAAAGTAAAAAAAAAATGTTTTTCAAAATTATTATCTTAATAATTAAAATGTTAGAGTAATGTCTGATTGTAGTTTGGTTTCGGCCAATTTCAGCTCAAAATTGGAGTTTCGGTTTCAATAGCAAACTGGCTAAAACTACTTTCTAAGGAAAAAAGACCTGAATTAAGTAATCTTCTTTTGTATTTAAATATATATAATCACAAATTCGAACTAATCTAAAAAATCAGTTTCGGTTGTAAAACTTGTTATGGTCAGACACTAGTTAGAAGTAAACTATGAGAATTCAGAGAGAAATCGAACAAAAGTTATTAAAAAAAGCACAAACACAATCGACTTACATTGTTTAAAAAAAAAATATTAAAAATTTAAAAGATAATCTTTTAATTATTTAGAAACAATTAAAGATATAAAATTTTAATTTTATAAGCATCAATTATTACGACCGTATTCACTGTTTTCGTTCTACGTCACTATAAGCGATTTTTACTGTAATTATTATTTATTACATTTATAATTTATTAAAATCTATTAAATTACTTGTTATGAAAAGAATAAGTAGTTATTTTGAAAATTGACAACTTATATCTTTATTTGAAGTAAAATTGACTTTTTTTAAATTTCAATTTAAGTTAACTAAGAGTTAGAAATATAAACAAATTATACAAAAAATAAAGTAGTTACACTTTAGATACAATGTAGTTAAACCAATAATAATTAATTGATATTTTATTTTATAGTTTTTATTTGTAGATCGCATTTAGATAGTATTATTGAAGACGCAGAAATTTTACTGGTAAATTTTGTAAACAATAAAAATTTAATTATTCACTTCAAAAAAATATTTATTGTTTACATTTTAAGCTTTTTTTTAATAAATATATTCACAAATTCACAGTAAATAATTGGCATACATCCCGTACAAATGCAAAATGCATAACGCTGTATTAAAATGCACAATATTTTGCATGGCGTGATTTTTAAAACCAAATGCTTAACAGTTGCAGTGTTGCTATTAACAAATCACACATTTTCATAACTATTTTATCATAGCTTTTAATAATTATTGTGTCGTGTGAAAGAAAATTTATAATACAAAATAAGTTTAAAATTAATTTTCTTTCATAGCACAAGATTTTATTTTAAATTTCAAGCATATTACAACGAAAAATCATTTTAAAAAGTAGAAATATGCTTGAAATTTTCGTATTTAATTTTAAAAAATATAAAATATATTTTAAAAATTTCAGAGCAACTGTAGAAATCAGCAACGTAGTTAAGCAAGGCGAAGTTGATATTGTATGTTCAATTAATAAAAATTTAAAATAAAAGTTCATTTTAAAATTAATATTATTTTTAGTGGGTAACTTTAGAACAAGCTAAACATGGAATGGTTCATTTAAGAATGACTTGGCTTAAATTAAGTAATGATTATAATGATTTAAAAGCAGCTTTGTTTGAAACACAACAGTTGCGAATTACTTCAATGAGTACTGCATTGTTAACTGCTTATATTGATTCAGCTAAAAATTTGCCGGTAGGATAAAATATATAACATTTGATATAATATAAAATATTTATTGTTATTAAAATTGTAGCAAGTGCGAGCTGCTAGCAAACCTGATCCTTATGTTACTTTATCTGTTGGTAAAAATACTCAACAAACTGCAACTATTATGCGAACTGGTGATCCTGTTTGGGAACAAGGTTTCACCTTCCTTATTCAAAATCCTGAAAGTGATACTTTACATTTGAAGGTATTTATTAAGATTTTATAAAATTGTTATTTTCAAATAATGTTTAGCTATAATTTAATAATTCGCGGAATTTAAATAGAATATCGACGGTTAAGTTATGAAATCCCAAACATTATCTAAATTCGATAAATACACGATGAAAAATTTTAAGAACTAGTTATAAGAAAATATTTTTGGTGCAATAATTCATCTTTTTCTTTCTTTTGTAAATATTCTATTTGCGATTTGAGAGTTTTTATATTTTAATTGTTTATGTTTAAATGTTAAATGCTGTTAAAAAAATATAAATAATATTAAAAAAAAGTTTAGATCGCATTAAATAAATAAATTGTCCATATATTTATGATTCATTTCTTATTATTGTATTTATTTTATATTTTTGTACCTTTATATTAAATATATAATATTAAGGGGTTACACCACATTGGCGTTCGGAAAAATAGGTATAATAATAATTAAGTATATAAAATAATTTTTATTATACACGTACTATAAATAGTAGTTTTATAAATAATTTGAAATTAAACGTTTAAAATATTCTTAAAAGTATAAACAATTTAACTAGCAAAACAAAATATCGATTTTTTGAAAATCTCAAGGTGCTGTAACCCCTAAACTAAAATAGATGCATTTTGACGCTTTATACAAGAGTTTATTGTATTATCGAATTTTTTAACAAAAAAAATATAGTAAGATAAATTTTTTCTTAAATAGATAATTGATCAAAAAACCAGCAATGATTTAGGAAGTTTCACATACAATTTGTCTCAATTATCAACAAAGAGTAACTTGGAATTAGAGAGTCAACCTTTTGGTTTAGTAAGAGGCGGTCCGGATAGTAAGTTAATTATGTCGTTAAAATTAAGAGTAAGTTATTACATATAATAATTTAAAATTGAAATTAATATAATATTCTATTAATTTCAAGGTCTTAAAATATGATACTCATTCTAATGAAAATGGAAACGGAGAATCAGGTGAAACAATTAATGAAAAAACTCCATTTATTCGCACGGATTCAACTCTTTCTACTACCTCCAGTATGTTTTGAGTTGTTTTATTTTCATTTATTTATTTTTATTATTATTATTTTTTATAATTTAATATTATTTAGCTTATTAATTATTTTATATTTTATTTATTGCTCTGTCTTTATATTTATTTGAAATTGCACAATGATGGTAATATAAAATTAATTTTTAATATTTTTATTAATTAATAACTTTTATTAGATAAATCTGGAATGCCGTCCAGTCCAATTAAAAAAGAAATAAGCCGCGAAGCATCTATTAAAAGTTTAGGTCAACAATCGATTCCTGAAAATCGAAGTGAAGAAATAAATGAAGAAGTTATTACAGAAACAATTGTAAGTCCAATTAGTGCATCACCACCTGGAAGTCCTCATCCAGGTTTGCATCATAGGACACCAAGTATTACTTCGTAAGTATAAATAATGATATAAAAATAAAATATATATTTAATGCATGCATTTTGAAATATTACTTATTTTTATTTTCCTGTTTCTTGTTCCTGAAAATTAAACAAATTTTTGTCTTTATCTTATCTTTTAAATCTTATTTAATACAACAATGAAGGTGTTCAAATATGTTATTTACTTAATTAAATGTTACTAAAATATTTAATTATACATATATTAATAAAAATCTGCCAAATAGTTTTTGGAATTTAGTCTATTCTGGAAACTATTATATTTTATTTTAGATCTGCCGGAGAGGCGGGTTTAGGACGTATAAGATTAACCTTAAGATATAGCGTCCAACGTCAAAAATTAATAGTTGTTGTTCTTAAAGTTGCGTAAGTAGTTAAAATATATTTTTGAGGTGATTATATTTAAAATTATTAATTAATTTCAGTAACTTACCTTTAAAAGATCCGTCAAATATTCCAGATCCCTATGTAAAATTATATTTATTACCTGATCGCGCTAAAGACTCTAAACGAAAAACACGGGTAAGTTATTTTATTTAAATAACGCGTTTTGTTGTTTAAATATTAGGAAATTTTAATTGTTGATAATTATTTAAGGTAATTAAAGATAATTGCAATCCAATATATGATGAAAGTTTCGAATATTTAATGTCGCAAGGCGAACTCAATTCGCGTACTTTAGAAGTAACAGTAGTTACACAGAAGAAATTATTTTCATCCGGTAGCAACGTGATGGGACAGGTAAATAATATTAATAATTTTTCAATATTTTTATTAATAAAAAAATTATTTAGGTTGAAATAAATTTGGGTCAATTTGATTTAACACAACCATATACTGAATGGTTTGATTTACAACCAGAAACCGATCGAGATTTATAATTGTTAAGTTTTAAATATTTGAGATTAAGTGTNGTGAAGAAATAAATGAAGAAGTTATTACAGAAACAATTGTAAGTCCAATTAGTGCATCACCACCTGGAAGTCCTCATCCAGGTTTGCATCATAGGACACCAAGTATTACTTCGTAAGTATAAATAATGATATAAAAATAAAATATATATTTAATGCATGCATTTTGAAATATTACTTATTTTTATTTTCCTGTTTCTTGTTCCTGAAAATTAAACAAATTTTTGTCTTTATCTTATCTTTTAAATCTTATTTAATACAACAATGAAGGTGTTCAAATATGTTATTTACTTAATTAAATGTTACTAAAATATTTAATTATACATATATTAATAAAAATCTGCCAAATAGTTTTTGGAATTTAGTCTATTCTGGAAACTATTATATTTTATTTTAGATCTGCCGGAGAGGCGGGTTTAGGACGTATAAGATTAACCTTAAGATATAGCGTCCAACGTCAAAAATTAATAGTTGTTGTTCTTAAAGTTGCGTAAGTAGTTAAAATATATTTTTGAGGTGATTATATTTAAAATTATTAATTAATTTCAGTAACTTACCTTTAAAAGATCCGTCAAATATTCCAGATCCCTATGTAAAATTATATTTATTACCTGATCGCGCTAAAGACTCTAAACGAAAAACACGGGTAAGTTATTTTATTTAAATAACGCGTTTTGTTGTTTAAATATTAGGAAATTTTAATTGTTGATAATTATTTAAGGTAATTAAAGATAATTGCAATCCAATATATGATGAAAGTTTCGAATATTTAATGTCGCAAGGCGAACTCAATTCGCGTACTTTAGAAGTAACAGTAGTTACACAGAAGAAATTATTTTCATCCGGTAGCAACGTGATGGGACAGGTAAATAATATTAATAATTTTTCAATATTTTTATTAATAAAAAAATTATTTAGGTTGAAATAAATTTGGGTCAATTTGATTTAACACAACCATATACTGAATGGTTTGATTTACAACCAGAAACCGATCGAGATTTATAATTGTTAAGTTTTAAATATTTGAGATTAAGTGTTTTTTAAGCTGGTACAAACTTGAAAAATTGTTGTTACATAAAAGTAAATAAATTTGCTGAAATGTACACTTTAAATTTATATGTAATTTAAAACTTTTTACTTACAAATAGTTGCCTTCTACAATAATGACAATTTTATTATAAAAATATAAAATATTTACACTATATTTATAAATAAATACGTTTTCCTATGTTCTCTATTTTCTACTAAATCAAACTAACAAATATTTCAATTTTAAATATTCCATTTCAACAGATATTATATATTTTAACTGATTGAAACATATACTATACCTTATATTTTTCTATATTTATAACTGTCTTACCTTTTTTTAAAAAATATGACAATTAAATTTAAAACCAGTTTATATTAATCATAAGTTTAACTGTTGAATTCTCATTGTGAATATATAATAATGTTATAAATGAAAGAAATGCTTTAAATTCATGTTTTACGCTTTAAGTATTCTATTAACACTAATCATGTTCGCTTTTAAATGTTATAATTTTATAAAAAAATATCTTGTATATTTGGTAAATAAAAATATGTTTTATTGTAGAAAATTATTTTATTTTTACATAATAAAATATTGTATATGTATTAATAGTATCACATGTTATTACTTCATATTAATAGTTTTTTTTTTTTAAATAGATACTATATAAAATAAAAATGGTAACACTTATTTCTTAATTACATAAATTTACAAATAAAGCAAAAAAATATCGCTTAAAAACTATTACGAAGTCGATAAAAACATAATTTTTGTTTTTATTATCACGTATAAAATACTTCTAAAGGCAAATTATTTTGTTAATTTTGCGATTACAGTAGACTTCTGTATAGCGCAGTAAACATATATTCGCGTTTTCAAAATTTGTGCTAAATGGGATTTTTTCGCAAAAATTTGTATAATCTGAAGTAACAATAATTTGAAATAATTTCTGTATTTTTGTGGGTTATATGAAAAATCGCGTTGTATAAAAATAATCGTAACGTTTTTATCGCGTTATAGGAATTTGTGGTATAAAATCGCGCATTATACGGAAGTCTACTATATTAATAAGTTTTATATTTTCTTAAACAAGTACTTTATAAAATAATAATTAAAATATCATTTACAAAGCCCTTAACTATTACAAATGATTCTAAAACATACTTAAAAATATAAATACATAAAGGTAAAAATATATTTTAAAATACAATTTTAATCTTATAAAAACNTCTTTTAATATTTAGAATTTATTGAAAACATTTCTGTATTTGTATTGTCTATAATTATTTTTAACAATATTTATACTAAGATTTTTCTTGTATAAACGGATGTTTTTTAGCATGAGTCTCTAAATCCCGTTTTCTATTAAACCCTTTATTACAAATAGAACAAACAAAAGGCCGATCACCAGTATGTAATCGAATATGAACGTTTAAGTTTGAACTTTGAGCGAAACTCTGATTACAAAATTGACATTTATAGGGCTTATTACCTGTATGTGTCCTAACATGCACTGTTAGCGCACTAGATCCAGTAAAAGATTTTTCACAATAAGGACATTTAAAAGGTTTCTCACCAGAGTGTACTCTAAAATGTTTAGTTAAATCCCCACGACTTGGGAAGAATTTTCCGCAGGTTTCACATTGATGAAATTGTTTTGGGCGTTCTTTTGTTTTATCATATGTGCCCTCTTCAATTTGTTTATATTTTTCATGTAATTTTAAATGTCTTCCTAAGTCAAATTTATTCACAAAAGCTTTTTCACATTGATTACACGGGAAATTTCTCTCGTCTGTATGAAGCTTTATATGGTAATGTAAAGATCGGGTTGATTTGAATCGTTTATTACAAATATGACAAGAGAATTTTTTTTCGGTTGAATGAGTTTTTAAATGACTTGATAAACTGCTTTTTAAAGAAAAACTTTTAGGGCAATAGAAACAATGATGGTTTTTAACACCACCATGAGTTGCAATGTGTTTAACTAGAAAACTTCGGAGTCGAAAAGCTTTACCGCATATTTGGCATTTATGTGGCCGCTCATTAGTATGAACTGTCGTATGTTTTAGTAAATCCGCTCTACATTTTGTTATTTTACCACAATATTCACATTGATGCATATTTTTAGTGCTTTGTTTAGCAGAATGTTTATCTTTTATATGATTATTTAATTCTGTTTCATTTAAAAACGTTTCACTACATTTACTACAATTAAAATCTAGATGGGTTTTAATATGACTTTCATATGTTTCTACTGATACAAATTTTTCGAAACAATATTCACATTTATAATGCTCTTCAATACAACTATGTTTTTCTAATTCATTTAAAGAAAAATATTCTGTTTTACATAATTTACAATAATATGATGAATAATTTTTAATTATATTATCACAATTCATTCCTCCGCATTCGCTAAATGAAAAAGAATTACTATGGTTCATATTATTTTTATCAGGTTCGCTTTCCAAAGACTGATTCGGAGAAATATCTTCACAAATTTGATTTTCAAAAGTTTTTATATTATTTTCAATTTCATGATCGAATAGTTTAAGACTTTCTGTTTGTATTATATCTGTATTTATTTTAGATAATGAATCTATGTACGAGTATAATTTCGTTTGAGATTGTTCACATTTTTGTTTAAATTTATGAGCGATTTTTAATTCATAGAAACATTGTTCACATATACATTGTGGTAAACCGTCATTGAAGCCAATCTAAAATAATAATTTACTTTTACATTGAGTATAAATAAATACAGTTATTTAGGTTACCTTAACAAGTGCAAAAGTCATTATTATATCGGATAAACCTTCGACGAAAATATTTTTTAATTCATTGTCATCTGCTAAACATATTCGACAAATTGAGTCTAATTTTAAATCCATTTTTAATCAAAATTATATTTGTTTACATCAGCTATTTTGCACAGCTTATCATAACATAACTGAGAGAGAAGAGAGATACATAATAAGAAAATGGTGTTGTTGAGTAACCTGGTCTTCAATGAAATATTAAAGTTTTAATATTTTAACTATTAAAAAATTAATAATTTGTAATAAAAACGTTATCCGTACATTTTAAAATTATATTTATTAATTGTTACAATATTTTATTTCTTAGTTTAAACAATAACATTATTTTATTTTTTATTATTTTCATTGTTATAACATAATTACATAAATTATTTATCTATTAAAAAGAAAAAATATTGCTGATTATCAGTTGCAAATTAATTAATTAAGGTTGCGGAAATCTAATGTGTACTTTCAAGGAGATACATTATAGGTATTCAAACTATGATTTAAGTTAAAATTTGCATTATATGTATTTATGAATCTATATTAGTATAAAAAATAATTTGTTTCAAGGTTAATTACTAGCAAAATCAATTATGATATTAATGTAACAATAATAATACTATATCTTTAATTTATAACTGTATTTATAGTATACGTACACAGTCAGATTATAAAATTAAATTGAACAAAGTNTTGTTTAATATGAAGATTAAAATATAAAAATCTTATTTTCGAGCGTAATTATGTTTTAAGTATACTATACAAAAGTAATATATAAAATATAATTAATTTAAAATACGTATAAGACGCACTATACTTACTTATAACAAAATAATGTCACCAGAAACTGAAAATAATAAATTTTCGCTATTTCGAAATAGAACTAATTTGTTACAGACATAAAAATTTAAATATCATGTTTGATATGTAAATTTTCAAGTTCGAAAACATTTATGTATATTTGAGAAAATAATTTAATTCTAATCTGATATGGATTATAATATTCAAACGTGCAAAATGGCAATTAAATAATAATTTATAACTTTTGGCAGTTTTCGCAATATATTTAACATTGAACTAGATAATTCGTATTTAAAATAACATTTCAAATTAAAGATTTAAAATTCTAATAATCGGTCAAGGTTTTCTAAAAAAATATATTATTTAATTATAGCAATAGCTAATATATTACTTAGTGCAAATTATAAATATCAAATTTTTCACGACCATAATTTGCACAAATAAAATATAATTGCGGAAGTATTGATTTTATGATTTTTTTTTTTTTCATTGCAATTTAGTTTTTAGTTTCAAATAAGATTATATAACTTGAAAACAAGTGAATGGTATTGAAGTTCAATTGTTATTTTGGGTAAAAAAATTGAATATGAAGGTATTTATGAATTTTTATTTAACAAAATCGTTTTTAAAATAATTATGTAAAATTATTTAAAACTTTATTTGAGGATAATTCAAAATGTAAAATACTGCTTTATTGTTTCTTCATTGAAAACGTCTTGCGTCATTTGAAGATGATATTCTTGTCACATGTAACAAAATTGTCAAGGTTAAAAATTTCATTGTAATTTAAAATTCGTGGTTTTTCCTGGATTGTAACTGAATAAAATAGCGATATTTCATATTTCCTTTGTCTGCATTGTTCAAACAATTAAAATATGTTTTATTTTCATGAATACAGATACTTTTAATTTAAAAAATATGAAAATATATATGTTTATCTTGTTTAAACAAGTTAAAACAATTGAAATATGCACATGAATTCTAGATTCATATTAAAAATAATATATAGAAAACTAATACAAGTTTTAATATGTTTATTTAAATAAAATACAGTATAAATAACAAATCTATAAATAAAATATATATTTTCATATTTTTTAAATGAAAAGTATCTGCATTTATGAAAATATAAGTTTACCTGTTTAAACAAGTTAAAACAATTGGAATATATACAAGAATTCTAGATTCATATTGAAAATAATAAATAAAAAGCGAATATAAGTTTAAATAAATATATTTAAATAAAATACAGTATAAATAACAAGTCTATATACAATAAAAGCTTTATAATAAAAAAATATATATTTAGTTATGCGATAATCTATTAATTAATGTATCGATTATTTGTTGTTTTTCAGCCATTGACAACTGATGTCGTCTTTCTTCTAATTCAATAGCTAAATATTGCTGTTTCACATCTTTTTCAAACTTAAATTTTTCTTCCTCTAAAAGTATTTTTCTCTCTTCTAAAGCAACTCTGCGTTCTTCTAAATTTAATTCTCTTTCTCTGATACTTAATTCTTTTGATTGTTTGTCATGATTAGAATTATCGGTATTATTATTGTCATATTTGCGTTTTTTACCTTAAATATTTATCTTATATTTAAAAGTTTTGGAATAATTTATTTTAGAATTACAAGTATTTACCTATCGTTGGGGAAATTATAGTAGGTTGTGACACATTACTAGTTACGACAGGTGTTAAAATAGTAGGTAATGTTTCATTACTACTAACAGGCATATCATTACTTGATGATATCGAATGAACATCCCTTAAAGGTTCTTTTTTATTTGATTGTGAAAATTCATCATCTACTTCTACTTTTACAAATTCTGTTGTTATTAAAAAATCTATTAAGGAAAACAAAACATAAGTATACAAGTTATAACAAGTTTGTACATATAACAATGCGTTTAAGTTTGATTTACTTTGAAAGTAATTTTATATAATTGCTAGGTATTTCATAAAATTTCAATTCTCGGGATATTTATTTATTTGATTTAATATTTAAGCTAGTTATTCTATACATTATCTAGTTATTATAAAAAATAACGTCGTTGTATAATAAAAAGCGAAAATATAAGAATTTTTATACCATCTGTGTCAGAGTGAAAATCAGTCAAATCCACTTGAGATTCACAATTTAATTGTTGAAAACTCGATGATTGTCCAACCACTACTTTTTTGTTACTTTTCTTTTTATGTTGACAAAGCTCACAGTTATCCAGAAAGTTTTTTATTTGTACCCGTGTTATATTTTTATACTTTCGGTTTAGTTCTTGTACCATACGGTCCCGTCCTCCATGTCCTATTGCTACATGAGTATCGTAAAGTACATCGAATATTTCATCTTCCATAACATAAAATATTGTTTCAGAATCTGTTTTTTTCATCGGTATAATTAGTTTTTCAGCGCCGTTAACTACAACTACATCGTAATGTCGTAATAGCCAATAATCGCGAGGAACTTTTTTCTGGACCTCTTTAGCATGTTTTACATCCTTTAAAAATTCTAAATATCTATCCTTTGTCAACAATGCACAGTTAGCTCTCGTTTCTACTTTATTCATCAATTCTGTAAAATTATGTTTCATTCTCATCTTCATTTCATTTTCTTCCATTGTAAAATCATTAATTAAGATAGTTTTAATATAATTTCATAATTTTAAATTATTTTTAACGCGTCGATAATCACATAACAAGTAAGCACCAAAACAGTGTATGTAAGGTTAGAATAATTAATTATTCAATGGATACAAACAATCACAGAACGCAGACGCGGTTATATGGAGTAACTAGATAGAGTATAGAATAACGAATTATTTCATACTTCGACTGACTATACTTCATAGATATTCTATGAAATAACTAGTTATTTTATAAAATAACTGATTATATATTTTAAAGTAAATTGTTGAATAATGAATAAAAATTACTTACCTTGGCTAGATAATTGTTCATTTAAATTTTCTGTTTCTGAAAATATATTTCTAATAATAGGGGTATTATTTATTTGAGTCATAGAAGGTTCTTTTGCTTCTTTATCGGGAAGGATAAATTTTTTTTGTGGTACTTTGGAATTTTTTATTAAATCTTTTATTTGTATTAGTAATTGTTCTTTTTCTAAATATTCTTCCTCAGTTCCAGATCTTATAAAATTTAACATTATTATTTTCTAGTAAAAATTATTCTAATAAGTTTTTATATTTATATTATTTTAAACTATATTTGATTGTTTTTAATTTTGTTTTATAATTATTAGTATTT
>NEEE01005883.1:84004-95650 GCA_002278615.1 Pogonus chalceus | reverse complement strand
GATACTTACTTCCTTAAATTTGCCTTATCTTCCTTCGACCACAATTTCAATAAATGTTCCGCATGTTCCCTAATTGCCCGCAAAGAAAAATCTTTTCCAGTACTATTATTAACATTATGTTTAATATTAGTCCATCGCAATGTATTATCAAATGGATTAAATGCAATAACTTCTCTTAAAAGAATTAAATCATCTCTCATAGAAAATCTTAATCTTCTTTCAGTCATTTTGAAATTTATAAAATACACGTTATATTTAACGTATGAACGCTATTGACCTCGGATACTGTCTGGGCATAACGTTACGGTATATTATGATCATGCGCAAATGCTTGTCTCGCGATAATAACGTGTACCGTATTTATTACTGACATGGGCGTACCTAAGTTTTATTAAATATTACCAAACAGGTAAGAAACAGGCAAATTCATGAAAAATATAGATTATTTAACGTACCTACATATTTTAAGAAACAAATTTGTATTATCTAAAGCAGTGAGTCATTTATTAACATATAATTATCTCAATACATATAAAATGTGATATATTAACAAATAGCAATTAAATATGTTAAAATATAATATGCAAGGTCAATAATTTTCTGTCACTTACGATATTGATACCACAGCACTGATGCATTCTATAGATGTAACAACAATAATTATTATTCTACAAAAAAAGGTTAAATAATTATTCTTATTTCTATTTATTGCATTAAACATATTTTAATTAAATAAAATAACAGTTTTGTAGAATAAATTTGTTTAAATATTACAATATGTTTATTTACTTTTGAAATATAAGTATTGTACAAGATTGTGGTACAAAAATAAATAGTTTTGGATTTAAATAATATAATATTTTTAAAACCTGTTTATAATCTTTTGAAAATTTGATCAATTTGTCAAAAACAGTAAGCTATTTTTGCTGATTTTACAATGCGAATTATTTGCAAATTTCTAAAAAACTATTAAAAATATCCAGGAAATTTATATACAATTAGATTTACCAAATCTTAAAAAAAAAACCATCACTTATATAAAAAAAAAAAAAAAACATATATGAAAATATAAAATAGTACATACAGATAATTGGAGCAATTTATTTATTTAGGTAATAAAAAATATATAAAATCCTTGACAAAATATTTATAAATACAGTAAATAAGCTAAAATAAAAATTAATTTGAATGTAATAAGGAAATAATTATATTTTAAATGCAATTGAATGATTGGCATGAATAAATATTTGATGTAATTAACAATTTTTTTATTAATTTTAAATCAATTTTGCATATGCTTTTTTTGTATATGAAGGTAAAAATTATTTATTTATTACATTCTGATATTGAAAATATATTAATTTTATTTATTGAAATAATTAATTATTATTGTATAAATTGACTAAAACTGAAAAGGATGAGAATGTACATATTTAAATTGTACTTGTAACTAAAGGAAATTATGAATAGAAGATTATTTTTAAAATAAAAGACACTGGTAGAATTATTATAATATAGAAATAGTGTTTGTTTATTTCTTGGTAATAACATATTTTTATTTATTTATTTATTTACAAATAATTGCGCCTATCGCACCTACCTTAATTTCAATATTTTTAAATGATATTTATAATATTCTTAAAGCAGGGAGTAGAATTTCACCTTTGTATTTTAACGGCAGCAGATAGTAAACATTGTCTTGTTTATATTAGTGCCAGCAGAAACTGAAATTTGACCCTTCTTTTATTGACAGCAGGTAGAAAAATTTGACATTTTTATTTAAGCGCCAGCAGGTAGAAAGGTTTTTTTTTGGGTAAACAGGTAAATGAACTTGACCTATTTTTTTTAGCGCCAACAGGTAGAAAGGGTTTTTTTTTTGATCAACAGGTAAAGGAATTTGACTTATTTATTTTGGCGCCAGCAGGTATAAAGAGTTTTTTTGGATCAACAGGTAAAGAAATTTGACCCATTTATTTTAGCACCAGCAGGTACAAGGAGTTTGTTTATTTATTTTAGCGCCAACAGGTAGCCTGTGTTTGTTTATTTTTTATAGTCAGTAGGTTAAAGAATTTGACCTATTTATTTTAGCGCCAGCAGGTAGAAAGGGTTTGTTTATTTTAGAACAGGTATGAGAATTTGACCTATTTATTTTAGCGCTAGCAGGTACAAGGGGTTTGTTTATTTATTTTAGCGCCAGCAAATAGACTGTTTGTTTTTTTATGAACAGCAGGTAAAAGAATTTGATCTGTCTATTTTAGCGCTACCAGGTAGAAAGGGCCTGTTTATTTATTTTAGTATGGCTAATAAGTGGAAGTTGGTATTTTTATATAGCGTCAGCATATAATACAAGATTCAGTAAATTTAAGCAATATTTTTATATGAATAAATCGATCTTAGGGCTACGTTACTGGAAAGTCTAAAAATAAAAATTAAAAATTAAAGCATATATTTATATACTTATGATAATTTTTTTTATAATACTTTAAATGAATCCTTAGAATTTTATTTGTTTCAAATAAATATAGTTTTTTTTTTTTTTCAGCTATTTTATTTGTCTAATAAATCATATTCTTTTCATTATTTCTTCTGTAATTTTTTATTAACTGGTCAGATCAGTTTTAAAATTTAACATTATCACTGAAGGTTAAAATACACATATGAAGGTGTGTTGGCGAATCATACAAGATTTGCCGCTCCTAACAAGAGCAAAAAATGCTGTTTTACTCATCTTGGATTACACGAAAAATGATTAAGCACATATGTTATCATTTTTCAATAGTTTATTAAATAAAACATGTTGAATAATTACAAAAAAGCTTGTATTTAAAATTCTAAATTGAAATAATTATTCTACGGGCTGGTGGAATTTGAGAGAAATAAAATTCAAAAAATTATGATTCTAGTAGCGTTGTAACTTCTCATTAATAGTGAATAATATTCCAGTAGAAAGATATAATTATGCAGAACTTGTAGTTTAAGAGGAAAACGTTAAATAAATATTCATTTTTAAAGGTGTTTCTTTAAATTTTCGTAGTATATACTCGTTTTTAAGTTTAACCACAAAGTTCCTTTTTAGAAATTTAATTTTAACAATCTAAAATATTTTTTTTTTTATACTTTGTAGCCATTAAAATAATATAAAAGTAAATATGAATCCATTAAATAAATATTCAAAGTTAAATAAGTAAATAATGTAAGTAATTCAGATGATTCAAATAGTTGTATTACAAGAATTTTGTACGACCAGACCAGAAAATATGTATATTGTCAATATCATTTACTTTTTAGTCATTTTTTCTTTACATTGAAGTTCATTGATCAATTTTACTTTTATTTTTATTCGAAGAAATGTTTACTGTATGACTATGTTTGGAATATATAATATTTAAATAAAATTTTCAATATTTCAACTACTGGTACATAAATAGATATTTACCACTAAGTTATTTTAAATTTTCTATCGTTTGATGTACAATTTGTAACATTGAAACTTTGCTCGGTTTTGAAGAAAAATAGTAAGATGATAGTCTTATGATTTTTGTTAATTTTCAGCAATTTTTTCCTCTTAAACCAAGGTAGATATACATATGTACAAGTGCTTTTCAGCATTACGTTTACAATATAATTTTCTATCATTTCATGCATAACTTAAAAGATGGTCGATTTTTGAAAATAATAGTAAGACTATAATGTTACTATTTTTGCTAAATTTATATCATTTTGCAATTTTTTTTAAAACTAAGTCAGATATAAATAAACGCTGTTATGCATAGTATTCACAACAAAATAATACTAACTTAAAAAGGCTCGATTTTTGAGAATAATAATAAGACTCTTACTATTTTCGCTGATTTAAATTTTATTTGTTTTTTACTATTTTCTTTAAACTAAGCTAGATATAAACAAGTGATGAACGGTATTACATTCGCAATAAAATTCCCTTACATTTCAAATGCAAAAAATATCACCTTTAAAAAATGAAAACTTTTAAGATAAACTATAGTCTTTCTACTTTTGATGATTTTATGCATTTTTGAGATTAAAAAAACAATAATAATAAATTAGATATAAACAAGCTTTGGTCACAATAAAATTTCTTATTATTTCATGTGTAATTAGTAGAACATTAAAAATGCTTAATTTCTAAGAACAATACAGGTGTCCCACAAGGCTCAAGAATTAAAGTTCGAAAATCGTCTTTACAAAGAATTATAAGGAAGGATTTGCATCTTAAACCTTACAAAATTCAGCTTGTGTATGAATTAAAACCAACAAACCATCTTCAACGATTAAATTTTGTGAGTGAAATGTTTAAGAGGTTTCCAAACTTCGGAAATACCCCGTCCCTTTTAGGACACTTTGTAGTAAGGCTATTGTTTTACTAATTTTGCTGATTTCAAAAATTTTTGTTTTTTATGTTTTTCTTAAAAACTAAGCTAGCTATAAACAAGGGTAGTTCGGCATTACATTTGCTATAAAATTTCTTATTATTTTATGTGCAAAAAGTAAGACTAATCTTACTATTTTTGCAGATTAAGAACATTTGCGTTTATTCCGATTTTCTCAAAAACTAAGTTAGATATTTAAATGCGTTCTTCAACATTGTATTTATAATTAAATTCCCTTTCATTTCCTGTGTACTATATTTTATCTTAAATTTGATCGATTGATAAAATAGCTAAAATTTTATAAGTACTTCTGATTTTTTAGCATTTTTAATATTTGTGATTGTCTCGACTAAGTAAGCTAAACTTTTATCTGCGCTATTTCTTATTAAAATCTTTGTCATTTAATGTATAATGTGTAATATACAAAAGTATTATCAATTTAAGCAATATTTCAATTGTTTTATATTATTTGTATAAAATCAGCATGATTGGATTTGTTTAAGCATGTTGCAATAGTAAATTCATAATTTATAAAAACTATTTTCATTCTACGTGAAATAAAATTGTTTATTACTTTAACGATGAAAGTGAAAAAACCCAAATCGTTTCGAGTATCTCCGTTGTTTCGCCAACACAAAATGAATAATAGATAATGACAGACAAGATTCTACATGCATTGAAATACGTTTTAGTATTCGAATCATGTAGAAAATAATTTCACTGTTCTTTAATATGTAATAAATGCAATGTAAAAATGACATTTCCAAATAACAGAAATATACAACGTGATAACACTTATAAAATTATTTAGTGCTTCAATTTTCGTTTCATAAAACTTTAAATTATGACAAATGATTTAACTTTCATTTTAACCACAAATATTGTTTTTAAAACGATTGATTCGATTAATTATGTAATTATAATATATTGTAGTTCCTTTATGACTCAAAATTAAAGTATTGAACTAGATATCTGAAGGTTAATAATTAATATTCTTTTGCAATCTATATTTATTATTTGTGGGAAAATAATGTAATAAAATCATTTAATTAATTAAATTTTCTCGCATGCAATATAGCAATTGTAATTATAAAATAAACAATCTATTGAAATGTGAATGTCTTTCTGATAATATACATAAAATATACAAATTCAATGTTTTTGATCAAGTGCACTGGGTTATTAGATTATTGTGACATTCATTTGTTTTTATTTTTTATTCATAAACATTGACCGAATAAACCAATTGTTATTTTATTTGCATGTTCACATATTTTAAAGCTTTAATTATATCTATTAGACAATAATAGTAAAGTATTTTAATATGTACGGTTTAACTTTAATTGTTTCCTTATTTTACTTTTTTGTAAAACAATGAAAATAAATTTAATAAAATTGTTAATTTAGTAACAATAAGGAAATCAATGTATATTTAAATTTATGCTATAAACAAATATAAATTTTCTCTTCTATTGACATAATATATTATGAGTAAATTGAAAAAAATTGTAAATAGTAATATATAGCTTAAAATTATACGAATAATTGATATTACTATATCCTGTCTCATATTTCTTATTATTATTTTTTATATATGAGAAATTTTTTTTTTGCAACGATTTTCCGGTGATTATTAATATTTTTTTGCCAATTTTCTCGGCAACTATTAACCCATGCTCTTCGACTTTTAAACATTTTTGTTTTACATAATTGTACTTGTGATAATAAAAAATACAAGTTATTATTTATAAATAATATATGTTGAATAATTCAATCTTCAAAAATAAATTATCTAATCAGTGAAATGCTTAAAATTAGCAAATTGCAAAAATCACTGGACTATAAAACAGGGATTTATATCGATTTTCATCGTTTTACTTTTTTGCAAAAATCTTTCGAAATAATTGCGCTATTAAGCTCAAATTTTGGATATGTACGTTTCATATTGTTCCCAAGTGAATTTCGCTTTCGAAAAAATTTTTTTTGATGAAAATTACTGGACTATAATTCAGCTATTTTAGCGATTTTTTAGTTTTTGTTTTTTTGCAAATGTCTCGATAAATAACAAGACTATTGAGCTAAAACTTGAACTTTAAATACTTCATAGTAATTCTAATAGATTTCCGAACAAGATACACACAGGCGTACTATATATAATTTTGCATCTTTGAAGAGATTACTAACGGGAACATTGCAATTAAATGCTTTTTTCTTCCATTTTTGAGGAGAAGTTTGAAAGTAAAAGGATAATCTAATTTATTTGAAACATAGTTTTGTACACATTTTAGTTTTATTATCAGTACTTAAAAAATTAAAACTATTTTACGTAACTCCTGGAAAATGGCATAATTTATATGGCTGCATACAATAAAATTTTTCACAGTTCTTAGCATGAATAAATTTTCTAAGCAAAAGTCATTTTTTTTTAATTTATATATTATTATTAAACAACAAAATTTTTACATTTTTCTTATAATTTATTAATATAATTATTAAAAAAGCAATTTACTTAATTTTTTATGGATTCATGCTGATAAAAAATATAAGCTTAAAAAAATGACAAAATCTAAAATTTATATATTAAAACATAAATAAGTTATATTCCCCGGCAATAGTTAATATAATACCGCAAAATAGGCCATTTTTAGTAAAAATCACTGGCAAAATACAGCAATTTTTAATATTTAAGTACTTTACAAAAATCTCGCAAAATAATTGCACTATTAAGCTGAAACTCTGGATATACACGTTTCAAAATTTTATTAATCGATTCATAGCAAAAAAAATACCCAGATAATTGTTCATTTTTGGCAAAAATTTTTACAAATATCTCGGAAAATAATTTAGCAAAAACTTAAACTATTAACACTTCACAGTAATTCTAATTGATTTCCGTACAATATGCGTATATATTATTTATCATTTTGTTTCTTTAAAGAAATTATTAACGGAAAATACTTAATTTTTTTCCATATTTTGAGAAAATGTTTGAAAGTAAAGTGATAATCAAATTTATCTGGAACTTTTTATATGGTTTTCTACACATCTTAAATTTATTATCAGTACTTAGAAAATTAAAAATATTTAATTTATCGCCAAAACAATGGAGTTATTTATAAGGCTGCAAACAATAAAACTCTCCACGCCGGGGAATCTACAGCTCAAAATGATAGCTTTAAAATTAAAATCAAATAAAATTATAATTTCTCACTAAATTATCTTCAGCGTGAATTAATCATTTAAATTCTAACTATTTTCTTTTTAGTTAAAAATAATATTAAAAAACAAAATATGTACATTTTGCTTATAATTTATAAATATTATAAATAAAAAAGCACTATATTTCACATTTTTTAAATTCATACTAATTAATTGTATAATTTTAAAAAGCATATTTAGTTTAGAAATTATACGTTAAAAAATAACAAAGTTACATTCCCCGGCAATAATTAATATAATACTCCAAAATTTGCAATTTTTGACAGAAATCACTGGATTATAGTTCAGGGGCTTATAGCGGTTTTTTTATTCTTATGCAAAAATCTCGCCTTATTATTGTGCTATTAAGTTAAAACTTTGAAAATACTTAACCCAACCTATGTGAAGCACCATCTTGACGAGGTGGTAGGGTTTAATCAATTCTCTGTTTTTGACAGAAATGTAAAACTAAGAAGCTTCACAATCTATAAACATTGTATACAATATTTAAAGAAAAAAAAATATAGCAAAATATTTTTTTACTGACTAGCACGGGATTAAAAAAGATTCAAACGTACTTGTGGATCACCAAGGATTCAAAAGTAATTTTGGATTACAAATTTGAATCATTAATGATTCCGTAATGATTCAAAAATGCTTCTGAATTTCTCTCTTGGAAGTTCGTATAATGCTTTTTAGGCAAGTATATTGAATATGAATTTCTGACTCTTAGTTTGCGCTATTAAGCTGAAACTTTGGAAATAAACGTTCCATAATATTACTAATTGTTTTCGGTCTTCCAAAAAATTTCTCAAAAATTGAGCATTTTTGCCAAAAATCACTGGACTATAGCTCATATTCATATTTGTTCATTTTAAGGAAAAAAGAAGACTATAATCTTACGATTTTTACTGATTTTAAACATTTTCAGTTTTTTGCAAATTTCTCGAAAACTAAGACAGATATTAAAAAACAGTGTTCGGCTTTGCATTCGCCGTCAAATTCTATTTTATATTCCATAAAGTTCTGACATACCTAAAATTAGTACATTTTTAAGAAAAAAAGTAAGATTATAACCTTACCATTTTTACTGATTTTAAGCTTTTTTTCTAGTTTTTTGCGAATTTCTCGAGAACTAAGAGAAATATTAAACAACGGTTTTCGGCATTGCAATATTATATTATTATAATTTTTTTTTATTGTTTTCACCGTTTTAGTTTTTCATCAAAATATTTTATATTTTATTCTTGATACTATAAGGTGGAATATACCAAAAAGTGCCTTTTATTTAATGTTTTAGGGAGTAGTTTTAAGGCAAAATAATAATACAATCCATCTGAAACTTTATACTTTGTTAAATTCATATTTAAACTTTATTAAAATTATACTAGAAGTTATAAATAGTTAATCTATCTGCCTGGAAAATGGCGTTATAAAAATAGTAATTTTTAGCGCCGGAGTGATTACAATTATAATTTTTGAACTAAGAAGAAAAAAACTTTTAAATTTTTTTATTTTTATATTAAAAAATTTTAGCTTGAACGTGAATAATTATGTAAATATTGTTAATAAAATAGAAAAATAATAATATTTACAATATTCTTTACAATTTTTGTAAATATTGTTATAAAAAGGCTATTGTTTAAATAAAATTTATAATTTCCTTGGTTTATACTAGAGCAAAAATAATAAAAAATGCAACGTTAAAAAATTAAAGCAATCAACTAAAGACTAATTGAAAAACATTCCCCCGCAATTTTAAAAAAGATTTAATTTCTAAATAACCCGAAAACTAATATACATATCAGGGTCAATTTTATGAATTAACAAAAATATTGCCATCATTCTTAAAAATTCTTAAATTCATCAAATTCCACCTTCTAAAAACTTTCCCTGAAATAGGCCATTTTTGGGAAAAATCACTAGATAACAATACAGCGATTTTTTAAGATTTGCAACATTTCAGTTTTTTGTGAATAACTCAAGAAATAATTGTGCTTTTAAGCTGAAACTTTGGATATACGTTTCATAACGTTCTTAATGGAATCCGGCCTTCAAAAGAATTTTCAAAATATAGGCCATTTTTTGCAAAAATCTCTAGACTATAATACAATGAATTTTTAATATTTCAAACAATTCGGTATTTTGCGAATATCTCGCGAAATGATTGTGCTTTTAAGCTGAAACTTTGGAAATATACGTTTCATAACGTTCTTTATAAAATCCCGCCTTCGAAAAAATTTCCCTAAAATAGCCTATTTTTGGCAAAAATACAGCGATTTTTTGAGATTTGTTACATTTCAGTTTTTTGCGAATATCTCGCGAAATAATTGTGTTATTAAGTTCAAACTTTGGAAATATACGTTTCATAACGTTCCTAATGGAATCCCGCCTTCGAAAAAATTTCCCTAAAATAGGCCATTTTTGGCAAAAATCGCTGGACTATAATACAGCGATTTTTTGAATTTTGTTACATTTCAGTTTTTTGCGAATATCTCGCGAAATAATTGTGTTATTAAGTTCAAACTTTGGAAATATACGTTTCATAACGTTCCTAATAGAATCCCGCCTTCGAAAAAATTTCCCAAAAATAGGCCATTTTTGACAAAAATCACTGGACTATAGTCCAGCGATTTTTTGCGATTTTGAGCATTTCAATTTTATGAGTATTTGATGTTCATATCTCGCGAAATAATGGTGCTATCAAGCTGAAACTTTGGAAATATACGTTTCATAATGTTCCTAATAGAATCCCGCCTTCGAAAAAGTTTCCCTAAAATAGGCCATTTTTGGTAAAAATCGCTGGACTATAATACAGCGATTTTTTGCAATTTTAAAAATATTATAATCTTTTTAATAATTTTTCACTATAAAACTAAAGTAATGGAACTATTAAACTGAATTTTTAACATACTTAACCCTACCTATGTAAAGCATCACCTTGCCGAGGTGGTAGGGCTTAATTAATTTTTTGTTTTTGACAGGGATGCGAGACTAAGAAGCTTCACAATCTACGTTATCTTAATAAATTGTACTGTATCTTCTCTCGGCATACATGTAGAACATTTTTAATTGAATTGGGTAGTTTACATTCCGACAAAATTTTCTTAAAGATATTTTTTACTCGAAAAGTATTATAAATATAGTAAAACTATATATACGCCGGGAGCCTATTCCTCATGCCAAAATTAACAAGAAACATATTTTGCATGTCAATATTAGACAAAAAAATATTTTGGTAAAAAAAAAATTTTTCTTTTTTGTTTCCTATTGCGTTAAGGATCTTATTTAGTTGCTAAAAGCATGATTTTTATGTAAAAAATGTTTCATTTAATACTATTTTATTGGTGCACTTTTGAGGTTTTCNTTTTTAATTTTTTTCTCGGAAAGTATAACAAATATAGCAAAACTAAGGCCGGTAGCGTATTCCTCAGGCCTAAATTAACTAGAAAACATTTTTTATTTTTCAATATCAGACAAAAAGTTTTTTTGGTAAAAAAAAACTAAAGGCTTAACGTCTTGACTAAATTTTAAGTAAAAAAAAAATTTCTGTTTTGTTTCCTATTGCATTAAGGATCTTATTGAGTTGCTAAATGCATGATTGTTATGTAAAAAAGTTTTATTTAATACTATTTTATTGGTGCACTTTTGAGGTTTTTAATTTTTGCTTGGAAAGTATAACAAATATAGCAAAACAAAAGCCGGTAGCGTATTCCTCATGCCAAAATTAAGTAGAAAACATATTTTGCATGTCGATATTAAACAAATGATTCAAACAGATATTTCGTCTTGTTGATCAAGTTTCTTTTAAGATTATGTAGATTGTGAAGCTTCTTAGTCTCGCATCTCTGTCAAAAACAGAGAATTGATTAAGCCCTACCACCTCGTCAAGGTGATGCCTCACATAGGTAGGGTAAAGTATATTAAAAGTTTCAGTTTAATAGTTCCATTACTTTAGCTTTATAGTGCGAATTACTAGAAAGATTATAAAGTTTTAAAAATTGCAAAAAAATCGCTGTAAGTCCAGCTATTTTTGTCAAAAATGGCCTATTTTAGGGAA